>JACEII010000162.1:524630-554134 GCA_014332785.1 Antheraea mylitta | reverse complement strand
GCCCCCGCAACCGAGGTTACCTAAGCAGTGAAATCGTCGTGGTTGAATCGCTGCCCAATTTTATAAATATCTTTTGAAATATCCAACCTACGCACAAGTGTCGTATATCGGTGTGTTCGTCTCGACACGGGCTACACTATTAGATATATTGTATATATAAATTAAACACGCAACACAGTTGAAAACTCGGAAAACTGTATTTTTTCAAAATTTTCCACAGAAAAACTTAAATTTTTACAAGGTTTTATGTAAATTTCACATATTTTGGACAGCATCAGATCCGGAGCGTGACTCCTCGCTCGCCGCACCCGTCGTAAAAGCCGAGAGACGCCCCCGCGATCTGAAACATAAAAATTTTATTAGAAATAGAAAATTCTAAATTTACCGCAAACTTATCAAGTTTTTCATCCGGATTCCGTTGTAGTAGAGTGAGAGTACCACCCCTCACGCGCCGCACCCGTCGGCACCGTCCAGGGAACACGCCGGGATCTGGAAAATTCAAAAGTTTATTAAAATTTTAAACAGTAAAAAACCATCTAAATTTTCACAGTTTTCCGGACTTTTTCACACTCAGGGATAATCTCTGACGTCCTGAGGGTGAAACCGTAAGAAAAACTGCGAAAATCCATCAAAAAATTCCTTTTTTCGCCCGCTCGCCACACCCATTTTTCTCTCTGGGGTAGGTGGATTTTCATATTGAGGAAAAAATATTTGTGGTTTTTCGGGGTTTTTAGACTTGAATCGTGTTGTTCACGGTAAAAACAATAATAAACGCTTATGAGGTGTTGCCAAACTGTAAAACAGCTTAGATATAGGGCCAAGCGATTAATTTTAAGTAGTTTTAGTAATTTTAGTAGACATATTGACATATATTTAAAGGGTAAGACCTGTTGTTATACAACGAAATAAGTAAAGATAGGACAGTTTGGACTTTTGACAGAAGAAAAATCCAAAACTTACTATATAAAACCTAAAGCTCGCAGAGCTTAAAACCCTTAAAAATATTGACAAATATATAAACAATATCTATAAGGAAAATAGATAGATAACTATACATAGATTATATTAGATTATATTTACAAATTTTACATATACAATTGACGACAGGTGGGTTAGGAAGAGACAAACTAGAAGGCGAAATTCATCATATAACATCTTTGAATATTACTCTGTCCCACCTTGTCCCACACACACAAAGAACTCAACAAAATGAGCACCTCCATCAGCCGGAAGAAAAGAGAATCAGTATCAAAAATTGAAGAAGAAAAGAATGACACTAAAATGACAAGCCCAAGCAAACCTAGAAACAGAGCACAACAAATGTACCTTGAGACTAAAGAAAAATTAGAAAGTTCAGTAAATGTTAAAAGTAACGTAAAGGAGTTGATCATGAAAAATGTACAATCATTATACGAAATAATATTTAACATGGAAGTGGATAAAGCAGAATTACAAAAAGAACATGCAAACGAACTATATCAGGTGGAGAAAATACAAAATGAGAAATTATATGAGTTACTGGCAGAAGGGAAAGAGGAGATTAAAATAAGAAACAAAATGGCAGAAGTATTAATAGAAATTATAAAAGAGAGAAAGGAGGAAGGTCAGGAAATTAAAGAAATGGTTGATATAGCTAATAAGGAAATAATACAGTTCAAGGGAAATTTTAAAGAAATAGAAGAGGAATTAGGAAAACAGAGATCTAATGGTATCGCAAAAATTGTAAAAGTGGGAAAATTAGAAAATCAGGAAAAGAGTATTAAATTACCAGCACAGAAAATGCATTCAATAGTAATATCGTCTAAGATAGAATCGGATACAGGAGAAACGGTTATAGATAGGATCAGACAGGCGGTAAATGCGAAGGAGACAGGGCTAAAGATAGATACGTTAATCAAGATGAAAAACCATAAAGTAGTTTTGGGATGTAGCGAGAAGGAATGGACAGAAAAAGTTATAGAAAGAATTAAAGATAAAGATCCAGAGTTAGAGATACAAGAAATAAAAAAGAGAGATCCTCTAGTAGAAATAAAAGACGTATTGGCTGTTCACAGTGATGTTGAAATACTAAAATTCATGGAGAGACAAAATAAACATATATTGGAAAACATAGCAAAAGAAGAATACAGAGCACAAGTGATTTACAGAAGAAGGGCGAGAAATCAGCATATTTGTCATGTTATATTAAGAGTGTCACCAAAAGTATGGAAAGCTTTAACAGAAACTGGCCGAATACACATGGATCTACAGCAGGTAGTGGTGCAAGATAGAACCCCTGTAATACAATGCAGCAAGTGCTTGAAATACGGGCATGGGAAAAGGTTATGTCAAATGAACAAGGACACTTGCAACCACTGCGGCGAGGAACATCACGCAGCAAACTGTGTAAAGAGGCTAGCAGGAGAGAAACCCATATGTTTAAATTGTAAGCATGAGAAAATGGAAAACCCGCACCACAACGCATTAGATGAAGAATGCCCGATTAGGGCAAATTGGGATATAATAGCTCGGACCAACGTGGCTTACTGTTGACAAAGTTAAACTCAGATTTATTGCTAATACTATAGGAAAAGGAATTTACCATTTAAATAGAAACCCAAAATTAAAAGTAAAACTAAACCTAAAAATAAAATTTAACTCAAAAATAAATCCAAATTTAAATAAAAACTCAAACTCAAATTTAAACCAAAACGCGAAAGTACCGAAAATTTGGAAGGTGATTCAAACTAAAGAGTTAGGAAAGATAACTGATATAATAAGGAAAAAACAAATAAACCAATCTGAACAAAACCCAAAATACTGCACAAACTATTTCGTAAGAAAGAAGCGCGCAAATGGAGTTTGTAAGTAGGGGATGAAATAAAATGGACAACTAACATAACCTAAAAAGGATTGAGGAATAAAACAAAATATACAGATATCTCCTACATTTGAACGCCGCCAAAACAGTGAGGTAAAATAAGCGGGAATAAATAAAGATATTTACAATAATGTAGATATTATTGAATATCAACAATTATTGTAAAAACTAAATGGAAAACAAATAAACCTAAATAGAATATAAAATACACCAAAAAAAGAAGTAAAATAATAAAAAGGGAAAACTAAAATAGATGGTATTAAACGAAAACAAGTAGAACATCTTGGCCTAAACAAAAAAAAAGAAATCGAACTAAGCTAACAGTAAGAAACGTCGGAACTTTTCAAAATAGCTAAAAACTTCAAACTAAGATATGTATAAGATAGTATGAAAATGAAAAATTGAGTTTTAGTAAAATGGCATATATAAACAAAAATACAACAAAAATTAAGCAAATTCAGTAAAAAAATTAAAGTCAAATAAGTAGAATCAGAACCTTAGGTAATAAATTATAAACACATATGGGTGAAATAAGGAATAACAGAAGACAGAAGAATACGAAACATAGAAAAGAGATTAAAGAAATTAGTATGAAAATGGAAAAGCGAGTCTAGCAAAATGGCACATATAAACAAAAATACAATAAAGATTAAGCAAATTTAGTAAAGAATAAAGTAGAATCTGAACTTTAGGAAATAATATATAAATATAGATGGATGGAAAAGGAAATAACATGATACAGAAGAATACGAAATATGGAAAGAAAAAAGAACAAAGAAATATCTAAATGTGTGTGGAACAAATGGGACTGAAGAAACAAGCGATAAATCAAACGCCAATAAAGCGGTACACAAAATATGACATAAGAACCCTAAAATGACGAAAATGTAAACGTGGATAAAATGACAAAAGATAAATGACAAAAAGAAGGAATTATGTTTAGACAAATAAATGGAATAACAAGGTCTCTGATCGCCATGTCAGAGGTGCGCCGCCGATCGGGACACAAAGATCCCGGTCACCCAATAAAAAAAAAAAAAAACCTAACCTAACCTAACCTAACCTCTACCTACCTACCTACCTACCACCTACTACCTACCACAAGGAGTCCCACGTCGGACCGTCCACCCTCTGCTGTCTGCGTATACGACCTCCCTTCCCTCGAGGTACGCCTCCAACAGCCGCCGCAGGTATGCAGGCACCCCAATAAATCGGAGCGCCTCCCGTATTACTCCGTACGGCAGGCTGTTGAAGGCGTTGGCGATGTCCAGTGACACCGCCAACAGCCTCTGACCCCGGGAGGTTGCCTGCGCAGAGAGCTCCTTCAGGAGGCTCAGGGCGTCCAGTGTTGAACGCCCCGACCGGAAGCCGAACTGCGCGTAGGACAAGTTCGGCCCTACGTCTTCCAGATGCCGGACGACCCGGGACGCGATCACCCTCTCGAGCACCTTCCCGGTGTCGTCACATTGATACTGCTTATACTATTAATGATAAGGATAAAATTAAATTATGTAACATAAGAATAAACATTTGACAAAGAAAAAAAAGTTAATAAAAATAAATAAAAGTAGAAATGAAATTCATCTATGAAAAACTGAAAAGAAGGCAAATAATATAATATAGTATAATAAAAAAATATAGAAATATAATTTACTAAGTGTTGTTTATGAATATAAAATGAATTTGTCTTTTTGAATTTAAAAGCTCAACAATCAAAATTTCTACTGAAATATGCTTGGATAAGAATTCATTTTACAAACTAATCTTACATACAATCGGATTGCAGTAAGAAGTATTTTATTTCTGTAAGTTTGAAGTATAAATGTGTTTGGAAATCGATAATCAAAGTTGTTAAAATTTAGAGACTGTAGCCAGCAGGAAAATGAGATATAATAATGCAGTAATACTAGATCACGTTGATTTCTTTACTAATGTAAGGGTATAATATTATTGTTTCTAAGCTTATTTCTGTTTTTCATTCTTCTAGAGCTCTGCCACTCACATCAGTATCTGGAGTCTTCAAACCAAAAACTTGGCTATTATAGTCTCCTGCGACTAGCACAGGGCAGGATATATTATATGGGGAATCAGTGGTAGCTAAATTATTTATTCAATCTAGGTTCCATATATTTCTATTTAAATGCATTGAAACAGATATTACTATGACAGTATATACTATACTGATAAGATATTGTTTGCATAATATATACCGTGAATATTTCACTATGACCTTCCCCCTATCAGCATGAGGTGAATCTACGGTTTTGCCTACTTCTAAATAATTAAACTCAGATGGATTATCTGCTGCAGGTTTTCTGAAATTAATAATAAAAGCTATTACTTTGAATTTCTAGTAGAAAGAACACAGTTGTATATATAATAGATGAATTTAAAAGACTTAAAGATGTTATTGATGACTAGTTGCCTCGTGCAACTTCGTCTGCACCAAATCGGTTATTGTCTGTTTCAATTATATTTTTAAACGCGAAAAATTTTAAAAAGCACGATTGCAGCGACATCTACCCTTTTTCAATTGGTAATCCGAACTATACAGGGGCTTACTCAAATATATACGCCGTTGGTATGTGAAAAAACTTTAAAAATAACCCTAAAACCCGTTCGCAGTATAACCTACTGGGTCCAATGAAAAAAAAACTAACCTACATATATTGTTGATATATGTCTTCCCAGTATTGACGATAGATGATTTTTGCCGAGTTCAATTACATTCATTGTGATTAACTATAAAAAAACTATTGAATAAACATAAAAACACCCGCATATGTATATAACTTTTAATGCTTCAAAATATTTCAATTTAGCGCCATCTATGGACCTTTTAGCTTTCTTTATCTTGACTGATTAGCTCATTCTTATTATATAATAACTAATAATGACATTCACCTATTATACTATTATTATTTTTTATTTATGTGAAAAAGTGATTAATTAAACATTGTTCATCGTTTAATATGTCTTAGATATTATTTATACAAAAATATACATATATGACCCGTAAAAATTCATCTGTACCAAATCGATTATTACAATTATTATTTCAATTGTATTTTTAAACACGATAATTATTAATAAACCCAATTACAGTGACATCCACCGTTTCAAATTGTGAATGTTAACTATCTACGGACTCAAATTTAATACCAAGTTGATATCTGAGAATTATTTAATAATAAGCCTAAAAGCTATTACATATTAGGTACAGTTTCTTTTAACAACTTAGACAACGTTTCGTATGTAATTGATATTTTGGCATATTTTTGTCAAATAGCCGTGGTCCGGTGGTAAAGTTCGCTACATTATACTGAACGATCGACGCGACGGGACGAAGGTTTGAAACGTTGGTTTTTTTTTTAAGTAGCACAGGGTGATGACATATGGCTTAAATTGTTATCTAATCTTACTACTATATATAGCACAAAGAAAAGTTACCAAAATTCATTAAGAAATTTATAAACTTGAAATTTTTAACTTTCGTCCGTTATTCTGAAGAACCCCTTGCGTTTTATGGGACAAAGAGTATCCTGGATGTAGTCTTGTAATATTAGTTATCACTGTGTTAAGTTTTGTTAAAATTGGGTCAGTACTTTCTGAGTAATACGGGTTTAGATTCTAGACTTTAATCCTTTATCCTGGAGAACCCTGTGCGTTTTATGGGACAAAAAGTATATTTGATGTAATCTCGTAATATTAATTATCACTATGTCAAGTTTCGTCAAGATTGGTTTAGTACTTTCAGAGTGATGCGTGTTCATAGGGACAGACAGACAGACAGACCGACAGACAAAAATTATAAAAAGATTATTTTTGACTTCTATATCGATAACATAGTTTAGCCTGATTAAAATTTTCAAAAAATATTTAATGTACAGATTTCGACTTGTTACAGTTTTATTATAGTATAGATAGATTAAAATTATATTTGGTGATTAATTTATGTGTTTATTTAATTACAAGGTGTTGACCATTACATGGACACCACACTGCATGTCACACTTCTCCACAGCATGAAAACTAAATGTATAGCACTTATAAAATCATAGTTTCTTTAATGTTGATAATTCTAACAAAGATGTTTTTTTTTAATAAGAATCAGATATTTAAGAAGTGATGTAGTAGTACAAAATATGATTTAAATCTATCCAATAATTTTATGGGACGAAGTTCCTTACGGCAGGCTTGGAGGAGATGGGGATTTTGCTGTATCGATTCTACATTAGCCGAAGGAACTTCGTTCCTACCTGGTGTCCCACAGCACCCCATTCTTTTTTTTTATCATGTTTGTGTGAATAGTAGTATCATTTTAATTATACAGAATCATAGATAACTAAGAGAAATTATTAGCTGCATATAATAAACGTATGACATACATATTATGTATATAAATATGTATATATCCAACATAAATATTATCAATTATATGAGATAAACCTTTTAAAAGAAAATGTATAGTGCAGTAATAGATTGATTTGAATATTTTTTTACATGTTCATTTCCTTTCAATTCCCAATATCTCAATCAGTTGAGATCTCAGACCTCTACAATTCAAAATATAAATTGTACATATATAACTCAAAATAATGAATGTTTTCCTACAAGTATTCTAGTAAAGATTTTCCCTTTATAACTCAAAGATATAAATTGAACATTTTTATCTTAAATAATTGTATAATTTTAGATCCTTTACAACTTTACTTAAAATCTTATTATTTTTATATCTCAAAAAAAAATAAGGATCAGACAAATAATGTTATGTTGTACATACTTTCCAGGGATAGTGTTCACGTAAAATAATTTCCGGGAAAAGATTTTTTAATTATTTACCTTTCAATCAAAAATAGGTAGTTTAGTCCGGTGAAGCTGTAAAGGCCTTGCAAGCTCAATAGCATAGTTTGAAAATAAAAAACTCTAATTTGAATGATTATGTATGAAAAATTTCTAAATGAGATCCAACTTAACTATCATTTCATATCTTTTGAAGTTTGTGTTATTTCGGTTTAACTGTATATTCTAGAAAAACTAAATGTCTTTTACCAAACTCTAAAATAAAACACAACAAATCTTGTAGAAGCTTTACTTAGGTTTTCTAGAATGTCAGAAGGCAAATGTTTAAGAACTTTAGCAACAGAAGCTTGCGCTTCAATTAGTTTCATCCATCGAATGATATTGTGCAATGGATTAACTTTTGATAACTCTTTGAACTTGGCTGATACAGTTTAAAAATAAGTATAATCATGCTGCTACCTAAGGAAAACAGTATAATACATCACAATAATAAAAAATAGTAGGTGGGTATATAGTATATATTATGCAGGGTAGGTAAGTATTATGCAGGAGTGTTATAATATAATCGTATTCAATAGTTGTGGTAATTGTGCAGCATTTCTATACTGCTGTTGTATATTGTATATATTCAAGTGTAATTTAGATAAAATTAAGCACGTAAGTTACCGTAAATAACGCTAAATCAGACACCGTTAAGGATTGTCCAACCAAATAAGTCAGTAGGCTCAGAGTTTTGTCCAAATAGTCCAGAGATTTTGGCATTTCTTCTTCCATAACGAGACTAAAGCAGAGCCAATGATTCATAGTCAACTATTGAAACGGATCAGTCGATTTATTGAATTCGTTTTCAATAATTCTAATTAAATCGTGGCTAGTTCCATACGGCATGGTTTTCTTTGAATGCGGCAACTTCAATATAAATCAACTTCATGCAAAATATTTTCTTCTATTCTATAAACACATTGAAAGTTGGAGTAATCTCTAGTAAATCTTATATAATAACATTTATTAATATTAAGTTTCATTTTATTTGTATAGCACCATTGTACTACACGGTTCAAGTCTTCTTGAAGTAAAATTGTATCTTCTGGCGTATACATTGATTTAGCTATTTTAAGATCATCAGCATAAAGGTAGAAATCAGAGTATTTAAAACAAGATGTAATATCATTTATAAATATATTAAATAGGATTGGACCTAGGTGAGAACCCTGAGGGACTCCTGAATAGATGGGGAATAGAGAAGATGAAAATCCATGTGCTACCACCATGGATTTACGGCCTTTTAAATATGATTCAAACCAATTCAGTAAACATTATTATTCAGTAACATATATTAACAGCTTCACCGGACTATAACATTTGTTGAGAAATGTTGTTATTGATGTTATCGTACTGAAAACATCGATGTTGTAACATGGACGTTTTTTTATGAGCGATGTTAATCCTTAGCACTAAGTTGCTTATATGAGTGTCCGCTACACAATTGTCAATTATAGTATCGAGTCCAAAGAGTACTTATCCATAACAATGAAAATCGAGACTTTGGCCAGATCTTAGTCTGTCGTGTAGTAGAATTTATATTTTTTTCATAATCTTGTGTTATTTGGCTCTATATTTTGTACGGTTGCTTATATTTTACGTAATATACTTTGGTTATTGTGCATAAATGTAATAGATGGGAAATAATAGCAAGGAGTATGTATTCTGAGATACTAAAAAAACGCCTTGGAAAGTTCCAACAAGAGGGTAACCATTTTGTTTGTTGATTGAATTTATCGTAAGGAGTCACTTATAATATCATTACTTACTCCACAATCGCAGGAATCATCTATACTAATATTATAAAGAGGTAAGGTTTGTGACGTTTGTGACGTTGTAATGTTGTGACCTTGTAGGGGGTAATCTCAGAAACTACTGGGCCGATTTGAATAATCCTCTCAGTGTTATATAGCTCATTTATCGATAATGATTATAGGCTATATATCATCACGCTAAGACTAATAGTAGTGGAGCACCGTTGAAAAATGTTTTAAAATCGGGATGTTTTTTCATTTTGAGAACGCGAACGAAGTCGCGGGCACAGGCTAGTTTACTATAAGATTGGTTGCCAGAAATAAAATGTAATAAATACTAAGTGTATGATTCAATGTATTGAACTTTATAACATCTTGGGTTTTAGGATGGTTGACACAAATTTTTATTGTTTAAGATTTATTCTGAAATGAAATGTTAAATATATTCAAAGTAACGCAGTGAAGCTGTGATTATCCTTTAATATGGACCAAATTATAATTTTACTTTTGAAAATGTAATGAAATTAATATTGATGCTTTACTGACATATTGAACATATTAGAGGCAAATATTTTTAATATTTGTTGCATATTTTCGATTGAATAGAGTGTCCAAAAAATTGAGTTACCCACTTTTGATTGATTGTTTTTTGGTCTATCCCGTTTCGGTATTAGCCGGTGAAAATAGCAGCAGAGACACTTTCAGGTTGGCATGAGAGTGCCGACTACCGCTGCATTATAGATCTCTTAATGACCGCTCTGTGAGTAGCCTGAGGTACAATGCATCAACCATATTCTATTTCGAAGATAACACCTTTTATATATTAAATTAAAATATGTGTGACCAGGGCAACCCCGTCAGGAACGAATTTTCTTATCTTTTCGACTCCGTGTGTGTAACATGGAAATTTGAATTGCTTTATGCAACCATGCAACTCTTTCTTTCACTCTATATTTTTATTTCCTATTATTTTTCAATGCATATTAGGTTAGATTAGAATTGCGTAAATAAATAACGCGAGTCAGCAGTGGCAGCGGTCGACGGGCGCGGTGCATTATATACGCAAGTACCAAAATTAGATATTAAATAGTGTATTAAAAATTACAAAAAAGATTTAAACAATAATAATGACCCAGTATAATTCACGTATAACTTAAAACGGGAGCACATATTATTTTAATGAGATTTTAGTCGTCTGCTCGAAAAGAAATTGAGAGAGATAGAGAGTATAACGCATTTTATTTATGTGACAATTCTTACCGTACAGATCCTCTGGTCCTATCGTATTCTTCGTTAAGGAAATAGGTTCCAAGAGAATTCAGTTGTTATAATATGTTTGCTAATTACATGTTATGATAATAATAAAATAAATCAATATTTACAATTATTTTATTTTTTTCAAATTAACAAAGAATCTTTAAGCTAAAGGTTGAAAACCGATAGATTTGAAACACTTCTCAATAGTTAACTACTTACATAAAATCAACGCACCAACACATAGTTTGGTCCGACGACGACAGACGTTCAAATCACAACACTAACGACTTCAGACTAGATTAAACGGTTCTTAAACGATACAGTCTTTAGAACACACGATAAAATGTAACACATACGTACATACACATACATTTTTATGTAATATAAACACATGTAACATGTATTTGGAGATTATTTTAAAATTTTATCCAAATAGTACATATAAAAAAAATATTGAGCATTTAAATTTTAATTTCGTTCATCATCATTGTAAATAAATCCATATTGATATTAAGAAAGTATAAATAAAACCTTGAGATACTGAGACTGAAGGTCCAAGTATCTCGCGAGTCGTACCGTAGCGACCAGCGGGCTGGTCAATACCTGGGGTATATATTTTATACAATATTTCTGCCAAATTAACGTACTCAGAAAATACAGTCCAGAAGCAATGGCGGATGTCGAGAATAAATTCCATCGACAGTCGTCACCATCTTGATGCCCTGATATTGGAGAGAACCCACAATGAGAGGTGAGTACACATCGACTCAGTACGGCAATTTTTTTTTAAAACATCCAACAACCTGGTAATGATACCAGCCTTCTGGGAAAATTCGCTAGTTGCGACGATCTCTTAAAACTTCAAATCTTTAAAATATAATTCTTAAGTTAAATAAGTATAAATACAATATATCGATAATAGTTTTATTTATTTAATATTAGCTACGACACATTTATTATTATTATTTATAATGAAAATAATACATATATCAGAATCAATTGAAGAACCTTGTTCACTGTTTGACGCACACGAATAATATTGTATTTATTTTCAACACCTTCAAATATTGACCATCGCTAATATTAAGTATAAGATATATAGTCAGATTGAACATAAACATTCTAGTAAAATTCACATAATAAAATAACATATAAATATATAGGTATATTAATCATTTAAACATAACAGACAAAAGTGTAAAGTATCCGGCCCTTTACACCGCTCCATACTATGAACGTGCTACGAACGTATCAGGAACATAAGTATACCCGTTTGAATACTATGCGTTTAGTGCGTATTTTGTAATAATTATTTAGTCTTCCGTTTTATAAAGTATCTCTGCATATATCTTTTATACAGAACTGAATGGTTCAGCGAAACCGACGATACAACGGACTAGAACGGTCGTGAATTGAACGGTGAATATACGTGGTTGCAACGCGTTTTTCCGTCCGACGACGTCCTATATGGAGTATATCAACACGTACTAAAACTTTCATAGGGAATTCACTTTGGACCGGTAATGGCACACAACGATGTTGGTCGATGACGAAACAGGTAGTGAGCGTCTATACAAAGAATGTTTTTTGCATGTTACAATGCGTTCATGGGTTGGACCGTAGTAATTTCTATGAACCAACATGACATTACACTTGTCGTATTTAATTAATATCTTGTATAGTTAGTCGTATTCATTATTTGAGACGAAGACATAAGTGTCTGAGTGCTCTATATATTGTAGAGGGAACAGATTTCGCGGATAAACATTTTGCAGAAATGGATTGAATATATAATATAATTTTCGACGACAATAACTCATTATAGGTTAAGTTAATCAAATGCTTATTTTAGAAGTTCTAAAACAGAAATAAACTGCAGATACAGTTTTATGAGCAAACACGTGACGTGAACAAACAGTGTTCCAAAATATTAATTTAATCAAAGCGAGATTTTTATAATGTTGCAACTTCAATAAAAACATGACTCGTTTGTCATAATCATCTGATTAAGGGACTTGGTTACGAAATAAACACATATAATTTTTGTAAAAGAGGTTGTCTTTTACTAAATGTTCTGTTAATTTATATTAGTAAAATCGTAGTATGATCAAACATTCTCAAAAGTAAATTCCAATTTTGGGTTTACTAAGTTAAGTTGGGATAACTATGTGATACCTACTTGACATATAATAAAAAGCGTTGGTTTCAGTTGGCCCACGTGGGATATTGGTGTCAAAGTCCCACCAAAAAACGGGAAATCTGACAACTCTGTGTACAAACACTTGCAAGGTAGTCACTATTACACAGATTTTCGATCTCAATTAGCTTAATTATCAGAGATCATTATAGAGAAGAAAAAAAAAACACAAATACAAAGCAATTACATGCTGAAAAAATGTTAATACATCGAAAAAATTTACTTTAGTTATTTATTCTGAAAGTTTCTAATTCGATATTGGGATGACTTTCAATGTCTTAAATAATATCAACTTTCATCTCCATTCCACAAACAAATTATTCAAATAAAGAGATAAAATATATTTGATGTAACATACAACAACAATTAAACAGTAATACAGCCATAAGAATCACAGGGATGCGGACACTAATTATATCTACTTTACCACAGAATCCAGGAATCAAAAGCAATATTTTATTTTCACTATTATCTACCAATTAATTATCATATTTTTTCACGCTATATTGTGTTAGGCAGAGACGGTAGTAACTGTAATAGTCGTTATTATAAACAGTTATCAATTCAGCTGTCCGTTTATGTACTGATTTTATGTCGCATTGCTATGTGTAATAATCACACGATAATGAAATAAGTAATCGTTGTTTCGTGTGTGAGCAATGTAAATTGCTCTTCCTTACACACTTATTAATTGTTGTATAATGCTTTCATGTTCGCACGGTACGTTATCGTCTGACAACAATTGATATTCTCAATAATAATAACAGAAGACGAACAATAAACAGCTGAATAAAGAGATCATGTATAACTTGTTATCTATGGCGTACAAATAATGCATTACATTATTAGTTGTAATAATACTGACTGCTAACTACAAATTTAATTTTAAATTTTGCATACTCGTTTTCAGAGGCGTAGAAAAAGATATAGGGTATATTTCATCGCCAAAATAGTATGGTCACAAGGAAAAGGTCAAATCTGTTATCGTTAGCAAAACCGCGAGTGAAAGTTAGTAGGTACGTGATATATTTTTTGAAACTGGTTCGACAAAATGACTGCACAGTTCCTGATGGAAAATACAGTCCACAAATATAGGCGACTGTCGGTCTTCAAAAGCAACGTCAGTCGTCGCTATCATGCCGATCTGCAAAAGTGCCTACGCTTCTCTTGAAGGACCCCATATCATATGAGGAAGGGAACACTGACCGGGAGGCGATTCCATATCTTCACAGTGCGAGAAAGAAAAGAGCTTTCGAAGTTATTTGTTCTAGCCGGGATGGCGGTCACTGTGAATCTGTGGAAACGCGTACCCGCCCGTGAATTTTGTAGTGGAAAAGAGAAGATGGAATGAGGTTAAACAACTCTTCAGAACACTCGTCATGATACAGACAAAAATCTAAAATTTTGATGAAGGAAAACATACTGATGAAGCAATAACATGATGATATGGTTTGTTCTAAAACTCGCCGTCTGGTGCCTTCAAAATTAAAATCTGTTGCCAAATAATTATAGGTGTATTCTAGTAGTGATACTCGAGAGTCACTTTATGTATACCGACTGTGTAAGCCCTCGTCTTAGGCCTCGTTGTCACTAAATATCAGGTGAGTTAATGTTCAAACGCCAACTGTATCTATGTATAATACATCGTAATTGATATTTGTATACGAAAGTTAAGTAACATAACCTCAGTAAAGCAATGTTGTCATTTTATTGTAATGCGGTATCGGTAATATTTTATAATTGTTTAGTTTTACACTATAAGGTAATGCGGACAAAGTCGTTGGTGGTGAAATAGAAAATATTGTTTTCAATCCCCAGACACTTCGATAATCTATGGACATACATAAAAAATTACTTTCAACAATAAAATGATAATATTCACATCATACTATCTTAAATTACCAATATTTGAATTACGTTAATTATTTAGAAATTGTGGCAATATATTGGAAGAAGTTTTAATTAATTATCATTAAGTTTAACATCGATAATAACGTCTAATAAATGAAATAACTAACCTACGATAAACACGCATTCAATGCATTACATACGATATATACTCTATCATTTCGTTTCATACAACTAACATAATATAATTCTACTTACCATATAAGTTTCTCTATTTAATATATTCTTGAATGATCACAAAACATGTCCTTATTGAGATTTTTTGATCTCTTAGTAGAATTAATACTATATATATATGTGAGTTAATAATTATTGAGAGGTGATGAGAAGTTGAAAATTTGGAATTATATGTCTTTTTATGTGAAATATTCAAATAAATCACAGAAAGAAGAAGATGGAAGAGTATAAACAAGACTTGGATATCGACAAAAGTTCCACCTATTTGATCTGATAGTCATTATCTTAAAAGTAATCCAGGTGACATCATAATTACAAAAGAGAATTCATCAAAATCAATCAATTTAGATGGAAATGGTTACAGACATACACACCTGACATGTTATACGAGTATTTAAAGATAAAATAAACTTTATTAAAGCCATGGATTTCCTCCACTTATCATAAATGTATATATCATACATATAAACATTTCGGAACGAATTCTTCAAACTACATTAAAAATCATATCAAAATTCGTTGCGTTGTTAAGAAAAATAGGCACCCACACAGACAGACAGACACGGATATCGAAGATTTATTATTACTGATTTTCGTAATAAATGTTAAAGAATAACTTATAAACAATTATAATCAACTTTGATTTGAATTGATACAAATCTCTCAATTAGAACATGTTGTGTTTTTCAAGTTATATACATCATGCTATAGCATTTCATAAGATTTTTATAATAAGATTAAAACTATTTAAAGGGGTCACTACTAATATGTACGTAAACATAGAGTTGGACGTTGCATTTCTTGTTGAAATTACAATGTTGTCTAATCTATTATTATAGCATTCTCTTGTTTCTGCTCCTGTATAGATTAATTACACCGGGGCAATGCGTGGAAATAACCGAAATTAATTATTTTTTACATATTATGAAGATTACAACAGGTGGATGTCAATAGCACAATATTCTGGTTCAAGGAATTACAACTCGTTACAGCATAGAGAGCCACTTCAAATTCCATCCAGGCTCGCCTCGGATGTTTAGTCCCTCTCGGTAAACTATTTGATCACACTTTAATTGAGTCACTTCTCTCAGACTAAGTACACAAGCTGTAACTATTTGATCACACTTCGATAGGAAGCCACGTCTCTTAAGGTAAGTGTTATCGGTTTCTGTTTGAACATAATTTGAACGCTATTTACATCACTTGGATTAAGCTATGATTGTGAGTATTATTTCATTCATAAATCTTATCTTTGCTTTCTTTGATGTACTTTTTTATATTTCTAGAGCGCATTCAATCAACGCTTAACTTACAGAAAATAGAATACAATGTTAATAATGATGAATATTTATGTCACTTTCTCTTTAAAAAAAATGTAACCAGCATTAAGTAACTTATTATTTTAATTGTAAGAATAAATTGAACCGCGTCACGTTTTTCTTTCATGACATCAGTAGAAAGTTTAAATACAAGAGAATGCTATATTCACAACAGACCATCACATGTTCATACCACGGCACGAACAATATATCCATATAGACAGCTAAGATCCGACCAAAGGTTTCCGTTACCATATCTTACCGAATATCTTATTTTCTGATTTTCTTTTGATTTCGTCCATCCGTTTAATCTATCTGTTTTATCCCTTCTCATGGCATGTCAATGTTTTGCTCAATTTCGGTGTCCTTCGTGCTAAGGTCATACTTTCTTCGATAAACTCATTCATAATAGGTAAGATACACCCAGTTTAGTAACACCACACGTAGTGCTTGCCATTCGTATCTCTATCTTATATAATATTCTTTCATTCGTCTATTCGTTACCTAACACTCAGAGTCGTACATCACGACAAATCTTAAAATGGTCGTATACAATTTTCCGTTAAATTTCGATTTTAAGTAATTTTCAGTCATAATTCAATCTGATTTCATAGATAATATCAAATGAGTGAATGATTAGGCGTCTACTTGGATATATTATCGTTACGCTCCATTAAAACCCAGCAACAATATATTTAATAGTAATAACAAATAAATCAAATCGAAGGCACTAGAGTACTAGTGAATATAAAGAAACACTAACGACTGTTATTCAAATGTCAGCTTTATAACAAGTGCATTTATGGTACGATATTAAAACCAGACGAATGCTTATTGACATCTCGAAGGAAACATTGTGCTGCATTTTAACGTATTCGTATTTTTATAGATCTATATATTCCGTCTCTACTTAGTAACCAGTACATGAAAGGTTTACATTGGAAACACTTGGCGGCATCGTCACAGTATAATACCACCGCAATATGTCACCAGTGAGTCATAGTCCGGTAAAGCTGTTAAGGCCTTGCTAGGCCAATGGCGTAGTCAGTTCAAAAAGACAAAAAAACAGCAAGTTGGATATTTTCAGAAAGCTCCTAGCAACACTGTAATTAGTTTCGCTCCTGGCCACACTGTGCTCAAAATTAAAATTCTAGATAACGTAGTATTGTCAGAATATTACAAATTTCCTCCACACCATACAATTAGTGATTTTAATATCGTACTATATATATTATTTTTCACAAATATTAATCGGTAATGCTATTTTGTATCTGTTCTAAATTGATATGATTCCACTGACTATTGACTATATTTGAAATCGTGAAACTATTTGTCTTTTCTAAAAAACACGCCACAGTTAATGAGGACAGTCCGTACTTTTTCAATTAAAAAGTTTCTCTTCGTTTTTTTTTTCATCGAAGCGAACAAATGTATCATGCACTTTAATCCATTCATTAATCTTATTTAATATTGTTTTAATTTACACGAAGGTAGTTCCAGAATGTTCTAAAAAGTATGTGTTCACAAGATAAAACGTTTCTTCGTATTTAAAATAACTAAAATACCTAACTTCAATTAATGCTATTACATTTTGTTATCTACACACATTTGGTAATCTATATACGTTCCAATTCCAGAACACAATGAATTTGGAATGGAAGTAACGTTTAAATATTTTTTAAGTAGAATGGAATGAGGCACACACTTCCATTCCATTACCATAATGCACACGATCCATTTAAAGTCCATTCTTATTTTCACAAAGTACAAATCTGATATAATTCAATGTAGGCAGTTTCGCGTTACACTTATTAGAAGTTAAGATTATTACAGATATTTATTTTTGACATACAGACTAGTAATTGTTATTTCGAATAGTCAAAGCCGGTAGCTTTTAACTAGTAACGAAAGAGGGTATATATTTTATCCCGATATATCGTTTGCTACACATAGCTTTCCAGATGTGAGCTTGAAGACGGTCCCTAGAAAGATGCCTCCACCAGATAAGTACCGTCCATTGCGACGCCAGTCTGGTTGCCTTGCACTGTGCTGCCAGCAGGAATGTATTTGCCACAGGCTTGCTGTAAATAAATAAAATAGACATATTAATCTTTATATATTATTTCATAAATTAAGTCATAGTAAATTTTTATCTTCCAAGAAGAAAGGCGGGTTTTTGTTTATAGTATCATGAGAAAGTGACGTCACAATCAACAAACAACAGTGTCTAACCAGCTACTAGCAACTTTTTGCAGTCTTCGCTATCTCGTTGGCTTGTAGGAATGTGATAGACTGTTGAGAATACACTGGCTGATTCCTAAACGCGACAAACTATGAAGACTCTCCCTAAGAAGTATGTAATCGAGACCTCGTCGGGTACAGACTTCTAGTAAGCTACTTAGGGTACTTGCTTACTGAATATGCACTGGCTGATTCCAGAACACATATAAACGTAACAATAACTGTTAAAATGTAACGAAATACAAAATCTAGATCCATTTGTCTGCTTAATATATCTCTAACTACAAGGTAAAATGGCACAGAGATAATATAAGCTTATACACTTATAAGCTATACGAACTTAACCTTATGACACTTAATTATATAAACGTCAAAAATAAAAAAAAAAACACCGAGACGTAGTGTAAAAAAAAAAAAAGAATTTGCTTAATACTTGTAAACGTGTAAAGTATAAGACAGTTGTGTACATGCCAATTGTGAAATAAAAAAAAATGGTAATGTTGTAGAATAAACGTGTAGACCCATTAGTGTGTAATGTAAAATGTGGAATAAATTATTAAACACGGCCCTAATTATATGTATATGTTGTACCTTTGTAATTATTTGTATTTATATATAACTCCATAATAAGAAAAAAAACGCTGTTTTAATCAGGTTCATTGTGGGAAATCATTTATTATTTTTGTTTGCTCTGATCAAAGAAAACAAACGTTTGTTTTCGAATATACGCGTTATTTGTTCGCAGATTAGCATTTCATTTGTGAATTAAAACATAAATTACCAAAGTCCCTTTGAATTTATGCATTCTACATTTATTCGAAAATAAGGAAGCTTGACGCGTTATGTCGCATTTATTAGAACTTGTTGCTGCGAACATGGCGTTGCAAATATTTCCCATGCCATTATAAATACAACATTTTATTCTTTAATTATTTTTTCATCACTTGTCAGTGCATATAATAAGATTCTGCCACTGGTATATAACTGAATAGAAATGTGTGCAGTGTGTTGGCATAATGTTTAAAATATTATAATAATTAAATAATTACTTAAATATTTTACACGATATTATTTAATTTTATAACTAATACATTTACAACACTCTTGGATCTACTGAGTCGATTTGTTCTCTGTTACTTATTTTATCAATAAAAAGGAAAGATATAGCGTTATTATCTTTTTTGTTTTAAAAGTCTTGAAGAACAAAACGACAATAAATAAATTACATCAAAATTACAATAATTCTAATAAACTAATAAAATAAACATAAATTAAATATACATTAGTGTGATTATCGAAACCATGCTATTGACCAAGCGAAATGTATTAATTACCTACTATTTTTTGCTGACCCGTACCGTATTACTATTGATTCTTAGTAGATGACCTATTCAAATAACACTTGATTGCTATTGGTCAGATAGCCAATCTTACGAGTACTTGACATCGGCTGAGTGCCTTAAGCGCTCGTCTTAGTAGTCCGGTGAAGCTGTGAAGGCCTAGTAAGGCCAATAATGTAGTCAGTTCGGGGAAAAAAAAAACGAGTACTCGATTACTATTGACCGAGTCGATCTACTAGTCATTAGTAGTTTAGAACGAATCAACAGCAGATAGTCAATAATAAAAATGCATTGGTAGAAGTCGCCTAGTTGACAGCACAGTTTTAATAACCACACCGATTGACGTGTAGGTTTTTACATCAAAAATTGCTCTGAATACAACAGCATTATAGCGCAAGCCATATATCAACAACATAAATTAATGATACAACATTTAGTATAACATACATGATAATAATAATATATAGTTACAACAATGAGATACAATGTTCACAAGCAACAACAACATATTTTACCGCAGCCAACACCCTGCAGACATTTAAAGCCGGTTCAGTTTTTATATATTCGGTCGTCACCACAGAGCGATTTGCGAGTTCTTATGCTTTGAAAATTACCAAAATTATATAAAAAGTACATTAATATATTATCTTCATGAAAGAAACATCATACTTTGATAAAGATAACAAAAGCAACGTAGCAAATATACTAAATCTTTAAATAAAGCGAAATATTTGACAAAAGCGCTGCAAAAATATCCCGAGTTAAAGTATTCAAAACCCATTTCAAATATTAATACTTGCAACATTTTTAATTGACGTCAGGAACCTACGTTATTTAACACGATTGTCGTATTTTAGCGTTTTACGATGGCAACACTGGCTGATTTTTTATCTATCGCAAAATAAAATAAAGCTGTCCATTTCCGACCCGATATCGCTGCGTGGTCACGCCGTGAGAACGTACTGGTAACGGATCTTCACTGGCCGCGGCCGACACCGATGTGTCAGACGGTCGAGATGTCGACGTGTATCGGCGAGCACCTTTCATCCTCCCCTTTCTACTCGAGTCTAATATCAGGACCTGTTAGCCAATTCGAAACTGAGCGGTTTTTAGGCAAAAACAAAGAGAAACTGTAAATTTCTTTGTGGCAAAAACGATATGTGTGCTGAAAATAAAATTTTTCGAGTTTTTGTAGAAAGTGTTTAGAAAATGTTGAAAATAATAAACAACAAATTAAAAAAATAATAATATCTCTGTAGACAAGTGGGACAATTCTATTAATAATCGCTCCTTATATTTTATGCTACAGACAATCTAGCAATATATGGTTTATAGCGTTCACTCACATTTTAATACTCACCGACAATAAAGTTATTAACAAAAGCCTTATTATCTTGTTATAGAATATGAATACATAAAATATTAAACAGAATACATAAAACTATTAGCAGGCTATCATTATGTATATATTTTTTGGTATAGAAATACAAGATTAAATCAAAAATTATTCAACATTTTTGTGACATCGGCTTAATACGTATTTATATATATATAATTACTATTATGAACCATATGTTTAGGAAACAATAATATATTGTGCCGTATAAACCATTAAATATATTCAAGTGTAATCTATTTTTTTTTAAATTGGAACGATAATTTATATGTTTTCAATAATATAAGTAATATACAGAATGCCTCATATAAATTACAATATGGTGAGATTGTCCAATGTTTCTTATGCCAATAATATCTACAACGTAACTATATACTTTACAGTTCATAGCAGTTAGCGTTTGAACACAATTTCACTTTTATTAAATGAACATGTGACCTAAGATTGTGACACCCTACATCTAGAGGAAAAAACAAGGTCCCAAGGACAACTGCTAAATCACACAGACTTTCAGATAAAAAGCCTAACCATCTTGTTATGATCTCATCACGATGTTTTCTTTTACGGGATGTTACAGTTCGCTGCAACATTTCAAACTCCTATCGATTGTCACAGTGCTTAAACAATAAGTAATTGTCGCTGTGAAGCGCTTTATTTGGCAAATATATTCCCAACACAATGTATACGCTAAACGGTGCTTTAACTTACAATAACCCTTACGTAAGGCATCAACATTATACTCAAACATTGTACATATTTTGTTAGACGTTTGAAAATTACAGCATAATTAGATTTAAAAAAATTATATATTTGACGTTTGTTAATCATTACATGTGGATAATAAAAAAAATCTCGTAATTTCCTTTTTTTAACTGAATCTTAGAGCGATACAAATTATAATCAATGTACAATGGAAGGTATGAATAATATGTAAGTTTTAATTGTCTTGGATGGTTTACACTTCACGTGCACGGCAGGAGTTACAGTATAGTTAAGGAAGTAATCCAAAACAGTCGTATTTTAAGTCGTTACGAGTACGGTTCTCTGATATTATTCTATGACAATAATATATAGATAACCTGCATATATACAAACCATGTACATATAGGAAGCTACATAAAAACTTTATGGTTATTTTGAAGTATTCTCTGCCAAGCACCGGCAGACACAAGTAGCATGAGCGAAATCTAGCCACAGTTTGCGATCAAGCAACAACACAGGGGTACCATTTACGTATACGATTTCTATGGCCATTGATATACATTATTTTCTATTTATATGATATATCTGATCAGAAGAAATATGTTTACCAATTTCCGTCACTGAAATATAGAATAATGAATATTGTGTAACTTCTTTACTGCTTAGATCCATCTATAATATTATTTGTTTTCAGTATAAGTGTACGTGAATAGTGTATTAATATAATTTGAAACGTTTTCATGATTTGGCCATAGAAATGTGATATAGCGACGTGATAAATTAAACAATAAGTGCCCAATTATTGTTGACAATAGCACAGTAAAATACCTCCCGTCGAGGACAGGAAACTAGTCCTATAGGGCTGATGCACCGCACAGACCGACGTCGATTCTGTCGTCAAAACATGTTTTGTGTATTACCTTTCTTAAAATTTATATACGTATCTTATAGTATATTACTGTATTAATATTTTAATATTAAATATATTACTAAACGATTCTATTTTTACTTTACGAAATAAAAATAGTATAATAAATAACCGTCGGAGGTTATTAATTATCGAGTGATTTTGCTAATATACAAATATCATAAACTAATTTAACGTCTAGAAAACAAACGTACCAACAAACAAACAGTCAATTTATTTTAGTAATAACTAAAACAAACACTAGAAATGAACAGAAACTACATATTTTTTTCAATTAACACTTCGAATAAATATTACAAATATGAAGACGCCATTTCTATTTGAAAAAAGTGATTTAGGTTATTACCCGCTTATTGAAGAGGACACTATACTATAACTTCACGCTACGAATCCAAGGAGCGTATAAAAGGACCAATCATACATTGTTTATTTTAATATTTAAAAAAATGCCAAGGTAAATGTAGAATAAAAATATAATATTGTGTATATTCCGTCGTGTCGTGAATAGCACTCTTGTCGTTACAGTGAATATTTCAACGTAAATCCGTAGGAAACCTACAAATTTTGTGTATGTGATAGACACATTATACGTATTACAATGACATAAAGTCTGCTACGTTTGTCTGTCTGTCTGTTCACGATAAAGTGAAATACTACTGAACGGTATTTCATGCGGTTTTCACCAGTAGATAAAGTAATTCGTGAGGAAGGTTTAGGTGCATAATTTCTCATAGTTTTTTTTTTTATTATCAGGACGGAACAACGTCCGCCGGGCTCACTAGTTATTTAATAAAATGTGATTTTCAAAATTTTATTGTAACGTGTTCTATAATGAAAAAGTAGAAAAAATGTCTTCTAGCTCTTGTTCAGTAAACGTGTAAATATTAAAAGTCTTCTCCTTAATAACAAATATATAAATATAACAAAAAGATAAAAACAGTTTCATTTGAAGAATTATATTCAATTCAAATATTTCGTCCACCAAATGTTATGTATAGTTTACTTTTCAAGTTTTATTAGTTGTATTTTTGAATTAAAAGTGAAGATGGGACTGTTTGTTCCGAGAGTGCCCGATCTATTACGTGTATAGTTATTATGATAATGATTATCAATGTCGTCACCTGATACTTCTGTGGGCAGATGCCGCAGCGCGCGCAGCACGCGAGCAGCGCCGGGGCGCGTCCCGAGTGCGCGGGGGAGGCGAGCGGCGACGGGGAGCCCGGACGCTTCGCCGCGCCGTTGTAAGGATTTTCAATCTCTACGAATTCACGATCCTAGAAATTAAATTATGAAAATTACCATCCGCTTGCTCGAACCACTTGTCAATACAAAAATCCCAGCGAAGTTGCATTAGTGCGGTTTGTAGTACGAGTTGTTTGATATAAATAGTCACGCAAGGCGAAAGCGTCACGTGACCCAGTCTCTTTACCTTCATGGGACTTTTTCTCCCTCTCTTTCTCAGAATTGTTTATTTTCCATATCATAACATTCAAATAGGCATGTAAAAAGCTTTTTAACCGACTTCGAAAAAGGAGGAGGTTCTATGTTCGGTTGTATGTTTTTTTTTTTATGTATGTTAATCGACATATCTGTCAATTATTTACTGATTTTAATGATTCTTTTTTTGTTTGATTCGGCTATACTCAAAGGTGGTCCCATATAAATTGAATATATTGAATAATTAAATGAATAAAATATTCAACCCCTAAGGGGGTGAAATATCGTTTATTTGATTTTCACCCAGTTCGTGTCTACGTATTTTCATGTACTTGAAACCGATTTCAACAATTTTATTTGAATCACCGATAACTGCGAATGGTGTTCTTCAAATAAAAAAAATCCAACCATGAGGGTTGAAAATAAAGGGATGAATAAAGTTTGTATGAATAAATGAACTTCCCCATAAGCTAATTTTAATGAAAACTTGGAACAACCTGTTGTAGTGATAAGAATATCATTTAATCAATCCTGATTTGATCATGAAAATTGAGAAATTGGAATGGAACTCCTCAACGGCTTACATCTTGTGTTTGGGTACATATGACTCGTTTGACGAGGACTTACATGTGGGGTTATGACTGTTGAGTTAATTCGCGTGAAACGGACATTAGGAACGATGAGGTTTTGAAATTCGTTCACAATCAACCTAATTTGACCAGTTGGATCTAGTACGGTGTAATATCATGTTTGTTTGTCAAGTTATGAACTTATTTTATAATTAATTAGAACCATATAAAATATATTTATATACACTAAAAACGGAAAATTAAAAATTTTTACAAAAAAAAATTAAACCGACTTCGATATCAAAAACTTATAAAGTACTGAAAAGTGAAAAATAAATATATTATTAAATTAACCAAATTAAATAAAATATGTGAATATTTTCGCTACCTAGGGATATGTACTGGAAGTCGGTGCCAACCAAAATTCCAAATTTGTTGCAGATAGAAAAGTATATTACATTATAAAAATGTACATCACGACACGTGAGAGTGGACTTAAATTTTGTACCTAAGTAGATGATATGATTTTCGGTTGGCACCTACTTTCAATACAACTCTAGGTAGCGAAAATATCCATATATTTTATTTAATTTGGATAATTTAATAATATATTTATTTTTCACTTTTCAGTGCTTTATAAATTTTTGATATCGAAGTCGGTTTAATTTTTTTTGTAAATTTTTTTTAACATATAGTATCTACAAATTAATAGTTGAAAAAACGCCTTATTTATTATCAAATAATAGAAACCGTCACAGACGAAAGAACCGTTATGGCTCCTTCATGTTTTTTTACCTAAACTCGATAAAGTGACGTAACTGTACCTGTTGATATGCATTTGTTACATGGTAAGCACATACTATAACCATTTTAAACAATATCTTAAATAATACACTCGAATTGAGAACCTCCGCCTTTTTTGGAAGTCGGTTAAAAACAAGCCCATATGTTACTCTGATATTTAAGCTATATCACTATAGTATTTTATCCGAACCCGGTCTGTAGTTCTTGCATAAGAAAGTTAAAAAATTAATCCTTCAACAGAAACTTTCTCGTGTATAATAGTGGTAAAACTGAAGAGTGAAATAATGGTAACTGGAGGGTAATGGAAAAAATGTAACTGACCGTCGTACGCTCCAAACACCTCAGCAAGTGGTGATGTTGCAACTCGAATATATCTTCATCTCGTCCGGCGTCGTCCAGTTCCACTCCTGACTCCTGAGCAGCGAGCCGAGCCTCGGCAGCCTTCTTCTTGGACACGAACGCGGCACCAGACGATGCCTTCGCAATGCGAATGCGGGCGAGACGCGCTTTCTGGAATTATCACATATAAATTTTAAAATTATACGTTATCTATACTTATAATTTTATACTACTGAAATATACATTTTTTTTTATTTTTATTATACATATCCATTATAGATACGACTTTAACTCGAAGATTAACCTATCCTTATTGAATTTTGTATTAAAGATGACATCGTTTCGGAATCGTTCCACAGGGCTTTATAATTATCTATCTATCTATATACTATATACTATAATAAAACTGTAACAAGTCGAAATCTGTACATTAAATATTTTTTGAAAATTTTAATCAGGCTAAACTATGTTATCGATATAGAAGTCAAAAATAATCTTTTTACAATTTTTGTCTGTCTGTCTGTCTGTCTGTCTGTCTGTCTGTCCCTATGCACACGCATCACTCTGAAAGTACTGAACCAATCTTGATGAAACTTGACATAGTGATAACTAATATTACGAGATTACATCAAATATACTTTTTGTCTCATAAAACGCAAAGGGTTCTCCAGGATAAAGGATTAAAGTCTAGAATATAAACCCGAATTACTCTGAAAGTACTGAACCAATTTTAACGAAATTTAACACAGTGATAACTAATATTAGAAGACTACATCCAGGATACTCTTTGTCCCATAAAACGCAAGGAGTTCTACAGAATAACCGACGAAAGTAAAAAATTTGTAGTTCATGAGATTTTTAATGGATTTTGGTAACTTTCCTTTTTGCTATTTACAGCAGACAGATTAGTTAAAAATTCAAGCTATATAGGCTACATAAAACAAAAAAAACAAATACCAAAAAAAACGACGGGGTTCGAACCGTCGCCCGTTCGATCAGTATTAAGTCGTTAATTGTTAATAACGAAAATACTTAATCTATACTATTAAAACTGTAACAAGTTGAAATCTGTACATTAAATATTTTTTGAATAATTAACACAGTGTTAACTGACATTACAAGGCTACATCCAGGATACTTTTTGTCCCATAAAACGCAAGGGTTTCTCCAGGATAACGAAAAACAAAAAAAATTAGTTAACGTAACTAGACTTTTTTGCGACAGTACTAAACTAAACTAGAAACGGCAACGTTGGAAGAACAAGAATTTTAGAATAGCTGGTTAATACTGTGACAATTGGTCGGTGATAAATGAAGTATGTTACAAAAGTATTAGATATAGCATTATCAAGATATGTAGTATGTCATAGTGTGATTTTACTTTCTTTGTAGAAGGGTGCACACTTTCACTTCCGAAATTATCGCTGTCCGACATATTTTAAATTAAAACACTGGTTACATTCACAACTGCGAACAGTGTTTCATAATTTATAAATAGTGTTAAAAATGCGTCGTTTAATCCGTGACAGTCAATTATCTAATGAAATAGTAACAAAGAAATCAGTGAAAGATGCAAGCGCGGTGTGTTTGGCGGTATGTCAAGGGGCGCAAGGTCCTCTGTGCATGCCGCGTAATACTGGTACGAGTGTTCGACAAAGCAATTTGAATGTTATGTTTATACAGATAGAGTTGCAGATGTTTTTGAGTACTTCGTCAATAGTGCAAAGTTCGTATTTTAACCTGTAGCTTTGGAAATGTAACATCACAAAAAATCATAATCATCATTTTTTTTTTTCGATATGTCTACGCTATTGACCCATCAAAGTCTTAACAGCTTCACCGGACTTCTAAGGCGAGCGCTTAAGGCACTCAGCCGATTTTATTTTGGCAACCAGCTCAAGGGTGCACGGCACACCTCGGCTTGGCTGTTGCACGCAAAATCGCGACCTATCTTAGCTAACCTAGCTAACTATTCATATATGTATGAGTTGTTGAAACGTATATGTGTACCAAGCATACACGCCTCAACAACTCCTCCATATATTTATTATCGGAAAATTGAGAGCTTTTCAGTTTGATAAGGGAAAATAGTAAACCCTTCCACTTTCATGTGTAAGCGTGTAGGCGTGCACGTGTGTGGGGGTGATCCTGTAGTGTTGTAGCAGTGATGTTTATTTGTGTGTCACCGTATCGCGCAAGCAACGCACTCAAGGGCTCCCTACCGAGGGATCGAACCTAGGCTTGAGCCACTACCGTGGGAGGCCTAATCCGGTATGTTACTAAGGGATAATGTAGCATTCTAATGGTAAACGAATTATCGAAATCCGTCCAGTAGTTTGAGTTTATTCGTAACTAACATACAAAAATACTACGATTCCTCTTTATTATAATAGTTTAGAAAAATAATTTGAATCTTATGCTTTACTGATAGGGTCGTTAATAGTGCGAAGTTTGTGTGTAATCACCACGAACGTCGCCATGGCCGATTTAAGTTTAGGGTGCGCCTATAGATGTTTTACATCAAAAATCACATATAATCTGGGTATATGTATGAGTGAGACCGGGGATAGTTTGGATTCACAATTGGAAACGGTAGTTGTGGCTGCAATTGGGTATCAGTTTTATTCAATTTTTTCGCGTTTAAAAATACAATTGAAACCAGTGATAACTAATTTGGTGCAGACGAAGTTGCACGGGTCAGCTAGTCAACAATATTTTTATTAATCTATGAAATTAAATATTACTAATATACCTGTTTTTTATATCAAGATAACAACTTTTTACCGAGTGGATGAGTAAATAAGGTACGGCATTTATAATAGAAGACCGATTTTGTACATCTTTGTCTGTTTGTTTATATGTTTGAACTAATCTCCATAACGGCTAGACCAATTTTGATGAAACTTTTCCTGATTGATAGCAGATGTTATAATTCTTTTATAAAGGTATATACGTAGAAGTCGCGTGTGGCTACTAACTACAGAATAAAGCGTAACTTCGTATGCTTCGCTTAAACTACTTGAAAAGAAATACCGTTTAGCATTCATTCCTATGGTCCATTTGGGCAGCCTATCCATAAGCAACATATGTTTATTAGTAAGTTTTAGCAACTTTTTTTTTTAAATTTTAATAATAATACACATTAGCGTGCTTGTAATCCACTGCTGGACTAAAAGTTTCTTCGAGACGACGAGGGATAGACAATACTAGTTTACGATGTACAGGCGATTTTAAAGAAGAGAAATTTATAGTTTTTCTATTAATACTGTGGGTATTAAAATAGATAATTCTGAGTTTCAGTTCTCCTCACGGTGTTCTACAATCGATTGAATTACAAATTTAAATTAGTAAATGCACGTGAATTCTCACAAATTCGTTTGATAAATGTCGCCTTTCAAATCACTGTACGCACTCACTGACGTACGTATATTT
>JACEII010000162.1:507076-519630 GCA_014332785.1 Antheraea mylitta | reverse complement strand
TCATTTTGAGGGTAAGAGTATTACTTTCGGCTTCGTCATCATTTTGCAGATGAGATCTTGCTTAAAGAAAAAATTAAGGTATGGTCTGGCAACCTTTAGAAAGGCTTAGGGCCACTATTTATAATATTAGAGTCTATTTATCTAGTTATCCAATGGACAGAATTCGATCATAATTCATTATTTTTTAAATTTTAACTTTATTGTACTTTTATGTTCAAAAGCGTACAACTATACTCATTTAATTTTTTTAAATTTTTGTGCTAATACGTCAGCTAGGAGAATTTTTGGCGGTATAGTGGAATTTCATGTAGTGGATTTTATATTTTATTTATAGTTTTGTGTTATTTGGCTCTACATTTCGTAATATTGGTGTTGTTTTACGGACGGACGGAGCATGAATTTTCACTTGCCACACAATCTTCCTGGAAAGTTCTTATAAGACGGTCACCATCTTGTCGAGATGACAGTAATAATCTTCTAGAAGGTTTTCTAATAATAACAAAATAATACAGTCTTTGCACAAACTTTTTGACCTTACGAATTAATACCTATTGATTTTCAATTTATTGAAATAAGTGTATCACTGCCGATGATATACAAAGATACATTTCCAAAAAAACTTTTTTAATGATCGGAGGCTCGTCGATAGCTACTAAAAAATTTCTAGCCTATAATTTACAAACGTTGACCTATAAAATATACATCAATGTTTACAAATTAAGTTACACAATTTACTGTTACAAATTTAAAATCAGAAATCATAAAAAAAATTGTTAGTGTGGATTTTTTACGTAGCTTCTATCATTTTGAATGAAACACAAAACTACAAAGGGGTAAACAATGGATCTAAACCCTTCAGACATTTATGACGCTACATTAGTACATTGCACGTATTCAAAGCCGGGGTGGGTCGCTAGTTTCGAATTTAGACAACTACATTAAAATGAAAGTACATTTACATTACACAGTATTATAATATTCAAGTGGTTTGGAAATATTTCCTTGTAAATGTAATTAAAAATGTTCAATAGAAATGAATCTTTTTCCTTACTACACATAATATGTAATGATAATAAAGGTGTTTGCTCAAATATTTGATAGATTACCCTCTGCGCCTTCCGTTTATCAGCTCGCTGGTTCTGGTGGTAGATCCTCGAGAAGTTCGACACTATGACTGGAACGGGGAGGGCTATCACCAACACTCCGGATAGTGAGCAGACGCCTCCGACGATTTTCCCCGCTATCGTTCCTGGCACCATATCACCATACCTGGAATAGACCAGGAGATTTTTTTAATAACTTTACGAATGTATACATTTAATCAGGCTATACATCTATAGAAACTATATCTAGATTTAACTTCGTATCGCATGTTTTTGTTGGTATATTGCTGTGTTTATTCTTATATATACCACAATAGTGACAAACAAACGTGTGGGCTGCCTGGTGGTAAGTCACTGTAGCCAAACCCTAGCAACAATTGAGGTATTACAGTTAGCATCACTTTTACAGTAACCGAATAATCAGTTGTGTAATAAATATTTTGTATAAAGAGATCTGACAGTGACAGTACAAATAACAAATGAAATTAAAGTGTTTCGAAGTATTGTCCGGGCTGTCTCTGAAACGGCAGAAACGATTTGGATGAGGCTTTAACCGTTAAATAAAAGACTTTTCCGAGCATTATCCACATTGCTTATCAGCACTATTTCCCGCTAGGGTTAAGCAGTAATTACATATTTATAATAAGCGTGTAGGAGCTGACAGTTGGATATAAAATAAACTATGTAAGATAGAGCTTAATTAAAAATAGTATTATTTTTGTTATTAACGAAAAACTTTTTGCTACGATTTTATATGCTCTCTTCGTATTAAAGGGTACAGCGTAATATTTATATCAGTGAAAATACTTTTACACGATAGAACGGGCATTTAAAAAATTACAACGAAATTTAAAACCTCCACCTTTTTGAAGTGGGTTAAAAACATTTTAGCGATATCTTCTTTATTATGCCTGAGCGATGTCGGGGTCACGGCTAGGCAATCATAAAAAAAAGAAAACAACACACTATATTACTAATTAGAATCTCATAAAAAATATATCAGCGTTGAATTTCATAACAATAACTGAACCATTATAATTTGATAATACGTAAAACAATGGAGAAGCCGCGAACGTTAACGCGTTTCTAAGAAAAATGCCAGATTTTCACAAGAACCGTATCATAAAGAGCGGAGGCGGACATTTGATAAATATTATAGATATTTATTGCTCCAAATATATGTTTGTGCATATAAAGATAATACGCGAATATGACTGAGTATCAAAGATTATACAGAGGTGTTACCATCTTATATCAAAATACATTTTACTGATGATTCAGTGATAAAATCACTATATAAGTCACAAGTTCGGTCGATCATAGAATATTGATTACAAGAATGGGACGAATCAGCAAAATTCTACGGACAAGTTGCAAACATGAATTCCTTGCACTGTAAATAATGGCGATGTTATGTTGGCGATGTTACTTGGTTCCATTTATACTATCACAAGCGTTCTAAAGAACTGTTCTATCTAAATCCCTACTTTCTCTTACAGCTAGTATACTGTACACAGTATGTTACAGTATACTAGAAGTAACGTTTACCCTGTGTTGGTGTCTTCAAATTTCTTATCAAACGATGTAATCTGGGGGCCTACCCAAGATGCTTATCGACAATTAACGCAAATAGAAAACGAAAGAATGCACGGAGATGACATATCTGAGCGAAATCACGTGATGTACCGCTCAGGCCCCAAGGACTTTTTCAAATACTTAACCACTTCAAAGTACCGCGTATACTAATAGTTTTTATTCAATTTAATAATTTAGTTATTTTCAATTGTTGGTGCCTTATTATTTTTGGATGTTGAAGTCGGTTTTCTCTGGAAAAAATTTGTTATTTAGGTATTTAATGTTGAGCAACCAATCGTCCAGATTATTATTACCATTGTCGACTAGGTAATAATGTTACAAGTATATTGCGGTAATTTAAATGTGCTAACAGTATGGTGGACTTCTTGTTATAAGTTTCCATGGAGTTTTTATCGCATCTCGGAATCCATGTTCCGTGGTATTATATTCTGTCCACTTCAGTTCTGCAATACAAGAGGTTGTCCATTGATTTTCAACTTTAAAAAAAATATTTTAATGCCGTGTGATGGTTTTCATCATTGAATACACTACGAGTGAGTTGTTATTGGAATTTGAGTGCGCAATCTATTAACATTATAGTTTAAGAAAATAGCAGCGTGCTCGTTGGGAGCGCTTATAAATATGACTTTAAAAATATCGTAATAAGAGTATGTATTGTTGTTTATAATTTGAAAAATTAAATGCGAAAACCTTTTGAAGCTTGCTACATAAAACCGGAGCTGTCTGTAACGTTTTACGAGCTTCTAACGTAGATAAAGCATAGTCGACGTGAAATGTAATAACAAAGACTTCCTTCGACACACTTTATACTGAATCCAAGCATGCATGTATATATGTGTGCAAATAAACTAGGAAAAATTAGTAAAACATCATTCAGTAATAAATTACTATATAATATACTTAAAGTATAGTACTGGTTATTTAAGTGACACGTCGCGTCGGGGAAAACAGTAAAGCGTCAACGCAATCACTGCGTTAGACAAAGATAACGTTATACGAAACCGAACTTAGCCAAGTTCTTTCATTGTCGACCTGGCGTGCCAAATCAAAAGCAGAGTTTTATAAAAGACGTTCGCGACATATTTTTACTGACTCTCCCGATGAAATAACGGCAGTGAACGATCAGTACCAGCCTGTCTCTTCAAACAGAGCGTGTTCACACCCACGCCCGCGTAACCACATATCACGCCGCCGTGGTCTGGAGGTAAATTTCAATCTCGCACACCAGATTAGACCTCCCTTGGCTGCGGCTCAAGCCTAGGTCCGAACCCTAGGTGTGGAGCAGTTGAGTACGCTGCTCGTACGATACAGTGTAGTAGCATAAATTATTAGTACAATGGATCTATTGTGTTAGTTTTGAACTTTGCTAAGTTATAAGTTATCTTTACAAAATAGCCATACACCAGCACACATTATCTATTCATATTTGTAGAATTAACAATTTTGAAAAACATTGTTTAATATATGTCGTTGCATATAGTCAGGATTGTAATGTGAGCACCTGAAAACTCTATGTTACGACTATATTACAATACATAGAAACATAATATACATGTTTTATAGGTACAAACCTTTTGGATGAAATTATCTATATGATTCTGAAAGCCGCATTACAATTTGGTGCGAAAATTAAGTAAGAACTAAGGAAACACACAGATACAATAAGCGACTTTTTAATATTTATTTATTGTGGACGTGGATAATTCAGATATATGAAAATTAATTTAATGTAGTGATAAAAGGTTATCCGGATAGTTTTAAATATACAAGAATGATGGTAGAGTATATCCTTAATCCGATGGCTGTCGCTTTCCCATTTCCGTTCATGAAGTTACGATTTTTCAGAGTGAGTCTTCTATTCTAAATGTGCGTAAGGTATTTCGCTTGAAAAACACGATTTCGTGTACATACGGTATTAATTCCCATACGGTTACGATGTTTTGAACATCCTGCCGTCAGTCAGTTCCCACGCCGCGACGCGCCCAGTACTTCGATATTAAGCTTTCATCAGCCCACGTTCAGTTCCGTGTCTTCGTTATTACGTATGTAGAGGTTTTTTTAAATAGTTACGTTTATTTATTTTATACGCATCTTTTTGCTTTAACTGCCGTCTTTATTGAGATTCCGTTTTGACCCAAAAGTAATTTATAAGGCAGGTATGGACTATCTACATGGTTACTTTGTGGTAGTCCTCTTATAGTTTTTTTTTTCAGATGTCGAAACTAAAACTGGCATTTGTGGCACTCTTATATATATCATTAGATAGTATAAAACAAAGATCTCTGCCACATCTGTCTGTTGTTCGTGATAAATTCAAAAAGGTTTTTTTATCATCAGGGCAGGACAACGTTGAATTAATCCCGCTTGAATTAAATGAGAAGTAGAAATCACTATAAAGTAATTGAAACATATGAAACCGATAAAACTATTCTTATTATTCTCCATATTTTGTTTATTATACTCTGAGCGATACAATTACAATATAAAAGAGTTCCTACGCTTCGACTATAGTCGATGAATCACTACGCTGCATTATCTCATTCTATGAGTTTATTCGTAATTTATGGAGGTTTCTAGTTTTTATTTTCAAATACAATGTATTATTTATATAGTTGATAACGATTTATATAATTACAGAATATGCACGTTTGAACATCTATTAGAAGTCGTTGTCTACAAAACAACTAAACAATATGTTTGATAAACCAGTTGCTTTGATATTTTTTTCTATTTTCTAATTTAACACTTAACTATTTAAATAAACTATAATTAGGTGACATTGAGCACTATGACATAAATAGAAAATGCGTCGTTGCTAAACATAAAATAAATTCTTATGTTTCGTTTAAGTGAACTTGTGTGTGAAGGCCGAGCCCTTCGCCTTATAACGCAAGCAGTACCTACATCTACAGCTTTTAACTCCCTACACAGATTGGACCTTGAGGTGTGGTTCGACCATGACTTTAACTATCGCGTTTTATAACAAAATACATGTTAGTATATCTGTGACCGTCAAATTCCCAATATTGTTTTATTGAACGTAAACACAATATTTTTTTACACAGATGGAATTTATGCTGCGTATGTACGACTCGCCACTAGATGACGCTGGGATATATTTTTATTATTAAGCTTTATATTGTAATTTGACAAAGACGAAGTCGGAGGGTATTGTTAGAAATTTATAAATTTATCATAAATAGAAACAACATAAGTTATAATAAAAGCGCACGACGCCGCGAGTGGGAAGCTAGTTTAGTAGCAGCTTAGTAATTCACCGATCAGGATACGATATCTCTCTCAAGATACTTTATATGATGAACCCTAAGTTTTCTTTATTATAGTATATCATTTCTGATCTCTTGAGATTGGCCATACAGTCACTTGACTGGCTTTAACCAATTGCCTTAAATTTGTTAAAAATAGCGCCTATATTAGACCACGTAGGTTTATATATTTGTTCACATTCACAAATATATACTTGTTTACATTCGTTTTTTCTATTCATTCTTTTAGCTAAATATGGGTAAATCATTTTTAGATGAGTAATTTGAGAACACAAGCATATAGGTAAACAAAAAACAGACTATTAAATGCTCTTTTTTTCTTGATTTCGAATATAATAAACGGTTAAATATTGCAAATAATAAGAAATGCGGCCCTCTATCTATTACGAATATATTGAGGTGTTCATAAATCACCTCTATCCGTAATATTTGTATAATGTGTTTTAATTACAAGATCTTATAATATTATTATTACGAATATAATGTATCGATATAACCACTCAAACTAGCGATCTTATTAGACTCTGTCGTGTCAATATTCCGAATAAACTCTATCGTTCAGAGTCTACTCGGTGACCGTTCCGATCAGAGTCTATGATGTTACTGTTTTTGGTCAAGTTCATGTCCCTTATTTAAGGGTCTCGTAGCTGTAATGGGCCGATACACGCGGTCTACGCGTGTGGCTCGCTTAAACTCGAAATCAGCTCGACCGAGACCCCTAGGATGCGCACGTTTGAGAAATAAGACACATGGATTCGTTCTTTTGTCATTATTGCCCTAAACCGTGGCATTGACATAGATTTATTGCATCTTGCACAATTTAAAACAATACTCATCCCTAATAAATTATAAGTCTACTCGTTCCTTATTGTCCATATAACTTATTGCTAACACTGTTTCTACAAACCAAAACAATATATACTGCAACTAAAGGGTAATAAATGTACGCGCTTTCACATCCTATTCCTATTCACTATTTAAAACTATTCAATGTCACTAAATGTCTTGCACATGGCTCGCTGTACGTAACACTATCTTTAATCGGCAGTATAACCAGAATCCGCTGCATATAAACAAAACAAACATAAAGATATAAAGGTACAGTATAGCAACTGTTGCTTTTGGCACAACGAGATGCTCGTACGACGTTTATATTATCCCGCGCCATTGAAAAGATGCGGCCGAGAAATAAATAACGCGTACATATCCACTTGTATTTATTTTGATAAGGTTATACGGAAAAATTATGTTGTTAGTCTTTTTTTTTGCTTGTTTAAAGGCGTTACGTTGTCAGACTGACGTTGTTTAGTAGTTTGAATTATATTTGTTGTTTCTTTATACGATTTATCGTCTCGAATTTTTTGTATGCGCGTTATATTTATGGTCGAGACGTTCTCGTTCGAAACTAAGTACTCTGTTAAGCCTCTGGGCTTACGTGCTTTTATATGTTTTATATGAAACTATGCCTATTTGAACGCAAAAAAGTGGTTATACATGGGGAATATTTAGTTCATGCTGCATTATTATCTTGGTTTTACACTGGATTTTCATTATAAATTTGTGTTTGGCCTGTGACCATCATATCTGACATTAATTTGAATTACGGTTATATACAGAGAAAACTAATATTATGAGTAATATCTATTTTTGAGTACAATTGCTGAATATGTAAAATGTGTGGTTAAAGACTTATCGGTGATAGGTGAACAAATAAAGAAAAACTAACCCATCATCAATTATAAGTAATTAATTTACTATAGAAATTAAATTCAAACCCTCACCATATGTAAGAACTATGAAGGGATCCACAAAAAATCCAGAATTAATAAAAAAAAAAACTGACTGTCAAAAATAAATTTTATTCTCTCTTAGCTCCAACACTCTCTTTCATGCTAATAAAATAATTTTAAAAAGATTTACGACACCCCTTCGTGATGACGCCGGGAAACATTTTTCTTAATAAGATTTGTTTTACAATTGTTAGGAAATCTTATAGCTAAATTAATATCATAAAACAAAGAACACGTTAGCTTGAAAGTCATTTACAAGATTTTACATATAGAAGTAAATTATTCAAGAAAGAAGTTACGATTGGGTGATAGTACTACTTCGAAAGGGAGGACACAACAAAAGAATTGTAATTTTAATTTGCCTTAAATGAGGAAACAGTAGTATAAATAAATCGAAAATTTTATCGAATGCGTTAAATGGCTTGCATGCTCTTATTGTATAATTCATATAACGATAAGTAATTTTAACCGGTGGAGCTTTGAGTGAAGCAGTAGAAGTAAGGAAACATATGCTACTAACTAATTAGGTTTTAATTGGTACAGAAGTTCAGCCGTGTAATCTACCTCAAAAGTTTTCTCAATGTTTATTTTATTTAGCTTCCTTGAAAAACTTAGTGTATTTGTAATATGCTATCCATATTTATTATTATAGTTTACAAAGTGTTTTAAAAGCTCACATTGAAAATGTTTTGGTGTAATATATTCACTTCGAAACGACTAAAGTGAACAATATAATTCCAAGACGAAGTAATATTATGAGCATTATTTGACGGATCCATTGTAAAATACAAAGTTTATTATTGTTATATTCGATGATTCCTGTGTTTACGATGTACGTTGCGGCTTTTGAATCGTTCATCTATTTATAAAATCAACGCGTGGCGCTACATGGGACAGGAATAAATCATAGCAAATACACACATCATAGCATTCAAATATCGATCTTATTCAGAACAATATTTACATTATATTTGACTTTGAGAACTATTTTAACTGCGTTATTTAAAGTGGTGTATTTTTGTATATATTTTTGAATTTAGTACTTTTGCATATTAGTTATTTATTGAATTTTTAAAGTACTGCTTTACTCATCTATTGCGCCCACGTTTAATCGCTGATTAAATGCCTCCAATCACTCACGTCAACCTAAAGGTTAAACTTAAAAGCTGAATTATATTTTAGTAGATACAGAAAAGTACTTTTGGTAATCCAAAAAAATATATCCAACATTTGGGTTCAATAAATTAATTAACTTTTTATAGGTTGTTTAACTATATAATAAGTCATATCGTATTACTTAAAATATTTTAAATGTATATTATGTAAAGAATTTTATATTTTAATTTCAAAAAGGCAAACTAAATTCGAACAAGATCTCAGATAATTGTAGAATACGTTTTTTGAATGAAAGTAAGTAACAAGAACGATATCAATTAATGCCTACTACATTATCAAAGAGTTTTTAGGTAATTAAACAAAGGTATATTAGCTACACTAAGCAAATGTCTTACAAAGAAATTTATATTGATGTAATTGATAGCTTTATATGTTCTATTATAGAAACGCACAAATAATATTTAAACATATGCCAGTTATTTAAGATTATAACTACAGAATGAAAAATCAAATAGAACACAAAACTACAATATTCTCCGGAAATGGCCGACACGGGTTAAAAATTCACTTGCATGAAAATATAGCCATGTAATCGATTTGCAAGCAAAAATATCTATTTTATAATTTATCTTCATTTTAATTAGAAATATCTAATATTTGAGTATTTAATCTGCTTAATCCCTCAGTCATTCATTCATTTAATTCCTTTTGTTTGAATTAATCTTCAGATAGTTTCCTTGTTTTAGTTTTGAAATGAAAACTTCTTTTGGTGCGTTGAGTGACATTTTTTTGACAGGAGATAAATGTATAATTTTGTATCATGATATACTAAGAGCGTAACCGACCATATTGCGCTAGCACGACTTACACCACACCTGCGATACGTAGGATAGCGGACTGATGCAGCCCATCATATGTATTATGAAATAAATAAACTGTATAAGAATGTATACAATTATTATTCGGAGTTCCAATGGATGAGGATGGAGAGAAAGAAAGATTAATAATAACAATTTCAACATTTGTATTATGAAATTTAAATAATTCAGACAATAATTAATTTAATTAAGAACACAGTTTAAGTTCGATTATTTTGAGTTTTCACTTTAGTTGGCAGTTCTTATGACTGCCTCTATCTTTTTTGTATTACTTTGAACTCGTTTACATTAATCTATGACTTTAAGTTTTCTCATTTAATAGAAATCTTAAATGTGTAATTGAGATAAATGAAATAACTAATCAAAATACGAGAAAATATAGGAATAGCTATTGTAAATTAAAACCAGAGTTGACGCAGTTATACGCAAACGAAGCGAGCATGGCTACAAAATGCAAAGTCATAAATAACATCGCAGATCGATTTAGCAGATTAAAATCAGAATCGATTTGTAATAAACTGGCCGTCACTAGAACGAGGCCACATTGCGCCGGGAGGCGTGAAAGTAATTTCAATATTGATGCGCAGTACACTTAAATACGGTAGTTACGGAATTTGTAATTCCATGCCTTTGTTTTTTAATAAGCATCCATATCAAAACTTTATTTTCCTATGTTGGATTCAGTTTAGATTTATCTGTTATTATTAAAATTTGTTTTAATATTTTAAAAGTAATTCTATTTTTTAATATGGATCATTTATCTAGAACATGTTTTTCAACCAATTTCAACAAAGAGAACGATGATGCGTTAAATATTATTGTATAGATATTTTTTTTAGTACTTTCGTGGTTTTGGTGTTAGGTTGCAAACTCATCTGATGTTAAATGGTCATATGGTCTAAGTTAATAGAGGAAGTGTTGCCCGTTACTCTCTAGTATTGCCGGATCACACTGACAAGTGCTTAGCAATAGATTTTCAACTCGATAGTGGTAGCTAGTAAAGCTTAGAAAAAAAACTACCATCATAATATGGTTTATCACGATAATTTTCTTCCCTGGAAGTTCCTTTTCATTTGCAAGATTTTGAACCTGTGGCGAGCAATTTCATACCCACCAATCTTAAACAGTACCTCGAACTATATTAATACTGTGACCTATTAATCACGATCTTATCGATCAAGAGTACCACCACAACGAACATTTTGTAATGTACACAATTCATATCATATATGTTCTATATACGAATTTAAACAATCACCTATATATAATAAACTACATATAATTTACTACAATGGCAATAAATTGGTGTGAAATTTACCCAGTATTAACTCGTTATAAAAAAATCTATACTTAAAATAAGAATGTAAATTGAACGTGCCTGTAGATGTACTTTTTCGATTTTTGTTTTTCGGTTTTCAAAATACAAACAGTAATAAGACACCTTAATTATTTCCTACTATGTTATCAAAACATGCGAGCACTGATGTACTTTTTGTATACAAGCTGTATGTTGACTATATTGGATAGAATCTAGGTATATAAAAACCTGGTCAGACGTATCTCTAAATGTTAAGGTCAAAATGCCCTTGAAAAATAGAATAATTATAGAAATGATATACCGCACTACTGATCTCTTATACTGTGTCGTAAATTCGTTTGACGTCATAGGCTTGTGTAATATCCAACGCGACAAATTGAAGTGCGCCGATGCATTGGAATAGTTAATGTAGTGCTCTTGGCAAGGATGCCATATTAAATTAGATATAGAGCGTAACTCCGCGCTGCGCCCTAACACCTCTCTTACTATAGAAACTTCTAGCTCAGATACTTGTAATGCAAATGCATATAATTAATTGAACTAGTGGGCTCGCAGTGGTCGACATTCCACCATAGTCAATTGATTTTTTAAAATTTGCACTTTATTTGGGTTCTTTTGTCAAAGGATATACTTCTCTAATCGAAGGTTTTCATTATGGCTATTCAGTTATTTGCCATTTTCCATGATCATTTTCAATTATATAAGCATTAAAAAAATCTATGTTTAAATGAAAATTGAAATTAATTATTATTTTGAAACAAAAAACAGGTGGTAAAGCTCTCAAATTCAAAGTAATGTTTACTTTACGAAAATAAAGAAATTCATTGCAACCCATGACATAACTAAGAGCACTCCTGTCACATAAAAATTTTGACAACCAATAAAACCAAGGAGAATTAATTAATAATTATTTCAGTGGTTCCATAAACGTACTAAAAATAAATTGTTTATCAATTAATGTATATATGTATACATATTATGAATTTACATATTATATTATTATAAAATAAACCTACAATTTGACCAATTAATTTCAAAGAGCATGTAATGAATGAAACGTAAGTCGCGTTATAAATATTATAATAATAGTTATATGTTATAATATCATTGTTGAATGTAGGATGAAAAAGTGTAATTGGAGTAAAAAATACATACAGTCGAGCATAGCAACCTCCTTCGCAACCTTTTTTGAATTTCGTTATTGATGGCTGTCTAAATGTCTTTTTTATTTATATGTGTATATGTTGTGTAAAGTTCAAGCTTTTTTTTTTCGAAATGACTACGCCATTGACCCAGCAAGGTCTTAACAGCTTCATCGGATCACTAAGGCGAGCGCTTAAGGCACTCAGCTGATTTTATTTTGGCAACCAGCTCAAGGGTGCACGGCAAAATCGCAAAATCGCGACCTATCTTAGCTAACCTAGCTAACTATTCATATATGTATGAGTTGTTGAACCGTATATGTG
>JACEII010000162.1:486594-506976 GCA_014332785.1 Antheraea mylitta | reverse complement strand
AATTTTCCGATAATAAATATATGGAGGAGTTGTTGAGGCGTGTATGCTTGGTACACATATACGTTTCAACAACTCATACATATATTTATTATCGGAAAATTGAGAGTTTTTCAGTTCGATAAGGGAAAAAAAAGTAAAACTTTCAAGTGTAAGCGTGTAGGCGTGCACGTGTGTGGGGGTGATCGTGTAATGTTGTAGCGGTGATGTATATTTGTGTGTCACCGTATCGCGCAAGCAACGCACTCAAGGGCTCCCTACCGAGGGATCGAACCTAGGCTTGAGCCGCTGCCGTGGGAGGACTAATCGGGTGTACGGGAGCGAAATTAACCCCCAGACCACGGCAGCGTTATATGTGGTTACGCGGTCGTGGGCATGAACACGCTCTGTTTCGAGGGACAGGCTGGTACTGATCGTTCGCTGACGTGATTGAATCAGGAGAGTCGGTTAAAATGTGTCGCGGACGTCTTTTATAACGCGCAGCGTTAGGTACGAGTTTATAGTTTGCGGCGGATACCACTAACGGACTGGACTTTCAAATTCAAGCAGTAGTAGTTTGATGTACTTCTAATGCATTTCATATAAGATAAATAGTTTTCTGCACTTCTCCGTTATATAAACTTTAACTATGCCAAATTTCAAATTCACCCGTTAACGCAGTTCCTTTAAAAAGGAGTAGAAAGATTTTACTTCACGTATTAATAATAAGTACGAGGGCGACCGAGTCTAGCTCGGTTCTTTAAAAAACTTTTTTAGATTAAAATAAACTGTTAGGTTTGCCTTATAAAATGAACATATTTTTTTACAAAAAAAAAAAACTGCTGTCAATCGGATTCGAACCGGAGTTACACGGATTTTGGAAGCAATCGATTTCCATCTAAGCTATTTTTGTTTTGACAGTGCCGGCGAAATTCACCTATAGTACTAGCTATAAAACTCAGCTGAAAAAGTTTTCTATGAATAAAATCTAGCTAGATCGATTTATCGTCCCCGAAACTACCTACACACTAAGTTTCACGGAAGTATATGACGCCGTTTCCGGTATCCTGAATATATACAAATATAAAAATATACAAGAATTGCTCGTTTAAAGGTATTATAGAATATATTAGTAACGTGACCTATAAAAATGCCGTTCTGCACTGGCCATTTTAAATCAAAGTGATTTTTGTTTAACTAAGAATTCTAATTTCAAATTAATTTTATTTCAACAACATGGCAATCTTTTTCCAAATGTTTGTTTATTGATTAATGTTACATTTTCAACGAATTTCATTTTTTTTTGTCATCATGGATACGTTAAAAATTCGAGTAATTATGGAATATGAGTACCGTCGTGGTAGCAACGCGGGACAAACGGCACGCAACATCAACGACGTTTACGAAGCTAACACTATAAACCAACGCACCACCTGTTATTGGTTTGCTTGCTTCCGTTCTGGGAATTTCGACCTGAAAAATAACTTCGCGGTCGTCCGTAAACTTTGGTCGACAATGACGAATTAAAGGCGATTGTGGAAACAATACACAATCTACGGCTGAATTAGCAGCAGCTTTCGACGTTAGCGTCAAAACAATATTGGTCCATTTGCGTCAAATTGGCAAGGTAAAAAAGCTTGACAAATGGGTGCCCCACGAACTCAATGATCGCGAATGTCGAGATGCTCAACAGACACACAAATGAAGGAATTTTGGACCGCATTGTTACCTGCGATGAAAAATGGATTCTGTTAGATAACCGCAAGCGCTCAGCAAGTTGGTTGGATCCTGGTTTAGCACCTAAACAATGCACTAGACGAAAACTTATCCCTAGAAAAGTGATGGTCACTGTTTGGTGGTCTAACGCCGGTGTGATTCATCACACCTTCTTACCAAACGGGGTGAGCATTACTGCAGATGTGTACTGTAAAGAACTGAACACAATGATGGAGAAGCTGGCACATCCCCGACCAGCATTGGTCAATCGCTCTACTCCGCTGCTCCTACACGACAACGCGCGACCTCATACTGCACAACAGACGGTCTCCAAGTTGCAAGAACTGGGGTTGGAAGTTCTCCGTCATCTGCCCTACTCACCAGACCTTGCGCCTACAGACTACTACTTTTTCAAAAATTTGGATAACACCTTGGCGGGAAAAAAGTTCAATACCCGAGAGGCAGTACAAATTGCCTTTGAAGAATTTGTTGCCTCCCGTCCAGCTGATTTCTTTAAGAAGGGCATCAATAAACTGCCACTGCGTTGCATCTTTGCATTGATTGCATGTGTGATTACTTCGATTAATACAAATAAAAAACATATGAAAAAAAATAGTTTTAATTTTTTAATACCAACCGGCAATTTTATCGGTAAAGACTTAATATATATTTTAATCTTTTTGATGAATTACTTTATTACTCGTGAAAAGAGAGTTTTTGAGTTTATCGCGTATAAACAGACAGACGTGTCAAAGGACTTTATTTAATATTATGTAATGATAAAAAAGTGGAGGCAGTCGTGATAATTGCAGCCAGAAGTAAAAATAAGGTTTGTGAATTGAAATTATTAACATTGCTTAGGTCTTCACATCTATTGGCACTCAGAGCAATAAATATATATTTCAATATTAAAATAAGAACGAAAAACTTAATTATTAGAAAACAATTACTAAACTCTTATAATAGCAAGTATAATTATTGATAAAATAACTTCTGAGCACGATGTCGTCCGCGTAGAATAGTCAGTTTGAGCTATCGTTAAAAACACCTTGATTTTAAAATATTCTTCATTAGTGCTTCGCTCTTATCTGTCTTATCGTGATGATGTACTCGTACAGTCCTCCTCAATAAATGAGTGTTCTTGAGATTGGCGCGCTCAAGCAAACATATTCTTCAGCTTCATAATATAAGTATAAATAAATAATCAGTAAACCGCAAAACGTTTCATATAGCTATGTCACTCGCACAATATACATATACATATACGTGAATACACCTTTTGTGTCATCGGCTAAAAGAGTCACGGATTGGTATTCTATGGCTTCTTTAATACCTCACACGGTATTATAATATACTGTATGTAGTATAATGTACCCAATCCATGATATATTACATACTAGCGGGCTCGGCGGACGTTCTCCTGCTTTGTTAATAAAAACATCCTAATATTCAACTACAACGTCTACCGGATCTAATTATGAATCTAAACCATTCTTGAATTCTCTTTAATACACACAAAATTTTTCATCAAAATCTGTCCCGGCGGTTAAGAGTGCAGGCACATACAAATGGACACAAGAATTATATATATATAAAGATTTTATGCTTATCAATTTGTACTTCCCCTATAGGTACTTTCCGTAGTACAAAGTTTATCAAAATTGGTTGAGAATTAAAAAAAAAAAAACTAACCTTTGGTATTTCTTTTTTACAAAGTCTAAACACTTGGTGTGTAAAATATTTCATCAAAATTGGTTATAAATATATATTTTTTTCACAATTATAAGATACATTTTCGACATTCCCATTACCCTATTAATCAAGGAATTACTAAGCAGTAAATACACAAAATGTCGTACATATTGGTTAAGCTGTTATAAAGTTAAATTCGGACACAGGAACAGTCAACTTTTTTTGTCGCCATATTCCTACAGGTATATTGATATAAATTAATATATTATTATTATACGAATTGATTGATACTGAAGTTGTGTCACAAATGTGTCTACACGACTGTGTTGTATTGGTAAAATGTCATTCCTACCAGAGCGAAGACATGTCTCTTAAATGCGACTATTTTTAGTATTCCTAACTTTTGACCACAATTGATGAATTGATGTTAAGTGTCGAGAGGCCCTAAAATGCAGACAAGCTAAATCTAAAGAGAGATTATCATTATAGGTTTTCAAACTGTTGATGGTTGCGAGTTAGCCTTGCCTCTATTATATAACGCTATCACGATGTTAGTCTCCATAGATCTGTGGTATTGTAGGACTTTAATTTTCCACCATTTCCAAAGATTGAATTTCACTATCGATTGTTCATAACTCAACATTAAGTTACGCAAATTCTATTTCATTCATTCAGTTAGTCGAGTCAAATAAACAAATTCAACTGACAAAGGAATAACAAGTCGTAAACTCTATAAAGTAGAATTCTCGTTGAGGAATCATAAAAACATCCAACAGAGACGTATTTCAGTGTGGGGGGTTGTTTATAACTACTTTAACTAACGCATTACGACAGACACTTGTATGTACAGGTCGTCAGTAGATTACAGAGAAATTGTATTTTCAATATCTACAGCGTTAAATAAATATCCACAAATTAATGAAATTAATAAGTCTGTGAGTGATTTTGAAGAAGCATTTTGTATATCTCGTATTAGGCTCTTTTTATATAATTAAGATGAAAACATATGTTTCCATAATGTTATTTGTCTGTATATTGGTTTTTTAATTGTCCAGAATAAATCTTCGCAATAGCTGCAGAGATTGTGAGGACTCTTTCATCGACAAATACAGGAAAATATCAAAAAGTGTAATGTAAGCTGCATATATTATTATTTATAATATTTTATCGATTTACCATTTAACGTTTAACTACAAATAGTAAGTGACGATGTGCCTTCAAAGGGCAGTGTAGAGAATCTAACTATCGAGTATCAATATATCGAGTCGATAGAACACAACTCGCTTATCAACATATACTCCCACTTAAAGATATAAGCTAGATCTGGGTGCATGAAAACAATATCCTAAAGACCATACTCTAGTTGTAGAATCGAATTAAAGTCAATTCAGGCAATACCCAAACATGCCACCACTGAGCCTTCATCGCTTCATTAAAAGCAATATGTAGTATACGCTAAGTAAACAAAATTAACATATAAATAGCTCCATTACCTCGGAATATATTAAATTAATTATTTATTAATTCAGTTCTTCCAGAATGATTCGTTTACACGCCAATGCGTTTTATTATACAACGTAATTATGTAAATATTACACAAAACAGTTATAACTATACACAATTCATTTAGTAAATATTAATTATTACGATCATTACTAATATCATTAAATATTGCAATTCGTTAAGATTTTATTAAGAGAATCCATATGAAAATGATTACACATAGCTTAGCAAAACATTTTTTAGTTCAATTTTAAAAGCATTTTTAAACGATTTTTATCAACAATTTATAATATAATTAGACGAAATCACTTTATATGTTGTCACACTTATTACTTTACTATTATATACTTAGATTCCTAAAGTACGCAACAGATTTTAGCACGATTTACAATAACATTTCAAAAAACTCTTGCGGCAAACTTATATCTACGAGTACCCGTTCAGTGGTCGAACTTCGACCATAGAGAAAAAAAAACGTGTTACATTTTTTTATTGATAGCACTAAAGAGAGATAAGATAGGTAGCTACAAAACCAGAACGGAAGCAGAAAATTAGCTGATAAATAAAGACGGGAGATAGTCTTAACCGTTTGCCTGCTGCCTAATTATATATAGATATTATATTAATAAGAAATAGAGATAAACCGATTATTGCAATCAATTCGTAAAATATATTTTTCGTGTCCCACGCCCGCGTAACCACAGATCATGCCGCCGTAGTCTGGGGGTAAATTTCGCTCACGCACACCATATTAGGCCTAGGTCCGTTCCCTAGGCGTGGAACCTCTCTCTTCCAGGAACGTGCCAGATGCCTATGAATTATTAGGATTAAGTACACACTTACGATAAGTAAACTACAAAACACAAAGAAAGAAATACTGGCCAGCGCTACTCATTGTTGTTTCCACATTTATTTTATTCATTGTATACTCCTTATTGTTTCAATTCATAATTACTATAATATTTATATGCTTGTGTAGTTTTTTCTATAATCTTTGCACGTGTTTCTCTTCTATTTCTTTTAAATACGCCTGCTTCGTCAAATAAAGAGGATTCGTAAACCAGCTTCCAAAGCATTTACTAGTCTACACAATCCGAGTCAGATATTTTATTTATCTCAAACCTCATATTAGCAACATGGTAGCTAGTAATACCAAATGGTTTTTTTCTTTGTCTCCAATACTAAAACCCCGTTAATAACGAAATAAATATGAAAGTCGACTATACTTGTAATTGTAAGTAAAACTGTTAGGTGTGGATTTAAAAAAAATGATTGTTTGGTATTCCACACGTGAAGACCTTAAAATCCACATTAATACCGGCTGTCATCAATTTTGATTGCTGATTTTTACATTACAGGCACTATAAGTACCTAAGTGTTTCTAATAGAAATCAAAATTTACTAGTTTCTGATTTATTATATTCTCTATTTATTCTGTATGCCAAATTTGAACTTTCTAGGTAATCTAGAATTGAGTTAGAATTTTTGTCTACAGGTTAGTTAGTGAGAAAAATGATGATTTTTGTACGTTCATATATCAATAACTGTTTGAGGCGTGCTTATAAAATTAGTAGTACATATGTATCTCGCAAATCTCAATATATGAGCGAAATATGAGAAGTTTATGAGAAATATTTTTTGAGTTATAAAGAGGTCAAAAATGGCTGCAAATGGTTAATGTAATACATAAAGAAGCGCGCGCACGCCAGTCTCGCTTGAAGTTGAATTGACGCGCTACCACGTGTCTAGATTGATTACCTAAGAGGCTTTTTTAAAAAATATGATGTAAATGTTTATACAGTTAAATATTTTATTTACATTAAACATTTCATGTAGATTAAAACTGCTCATTACGAAATAATTTTTAAATGAATATCTTAGAAAATACAAGAGATTTAAAGATGTTTGGATAATGATCCTTATGAAGCAACTTTAATACATTGTAAATGTCTAAACTTGATTGGATAATAAACATATTCTGTTTCTGTGAACTATATTTGTAAAGTTCCATAGGATACTGGTCGTTGAGATCTAGTGCAACAGATATCTTAAAAACAAGAATCAAATAACTATTTTCAGATTTTGTATCTATTCTATAAGTTTTATTTATAACAATAATCATTATCAACATTAATAAATTTGTAGTACAACATTCGTACATGGAATATTAATAAAAATGAATTTGCTTTAAATAATGTATTATTGCAAATTGTATACAGGACCCCCGACCCCTGCTGCCAATTTTAACTGCGCTCCTGTATTGTTAGAGGGGTATCGTAAAAAATTCAGCTCGGTAGCGGAACTAAGTTTTATCGAGGTCGCTAGATAAAATGGAAAATACGTGAAAACTGTGTCACATGGGATTTTCGTTTCTATCGAAAATCATTTTCCCATATCTTGGAACAATTGTTTATTACGTTGTTTTCACGAAGAATTCTCTGAGTGTTATTTTCACTATATAAACGACCGGCCGCTAGTTCTTCTACATTCGTCTTTATAGATGAGTAGCTTTTGCTTGCGGGTTTGTTCAAGCTAATGTATACTAGGCATATTCTTTGAGATTTTTATTTTTCAGGATACATCTCTGCAAAATTTCACGATGACTGGTTAAGTTGTTAAGGTATGAAAGGGTATTAAACAAATAAATAAACAAAGACACTGTCATATTGTAATAGTATGAATTAAAGTTACGATATGTTATTCTAATGTATAAGCTATACTGATGTGCAGATTCATCAATATAATTTAAGTAGTTATTGTGTGAATGTGTAACATGACTGTTCAGACAAACTTTGTCGTTAATAATGGTATTAAAATTTCGTTGTAGTAAAATGATCATGTTCAGGAACAATAAATGATATCAGTAATTCGTTTGCTGTAGACTAAACGTTATATTTGTTAGTTGTATGTAAAACTACAGTGAAACTCTCGTATCAGTGGATGCAGCCGTCTATTTTCGTAACATAACGCATTACAGCCAGACGAGACGAGACGCGTACAAACTTATAGATCAGAACTCGTCAATTGGATCGGCACACTACATTTTCGTACGCTAAATTCAAATCTTTTCGTTTGTTTTCATATACAGATGAATCCGTCTTTTGTAGGCACCTCTCTTAGGTTAAGTTAAATCCGCCTTGTTATAACCATAACATGAATAAAAATAATTATCGGGTCTTTTTGTGGGGACTCGCCACTGCGTAAAAGGTTTGGACACTTCCTTAAAGGAATTTCGAAAATATAGAAAAATTGCCATAAAAACTTTAAAAAATTAAAGAGTTTGTTAAAATATTTTTTTTTACCTTAGAAGTTATTGTGATCCTGAATCCTTCTCAAAATAATTATAGTATTTATTTCAGGGATTTATTTTATTGAAATTAGTATATCATTTCAGTAAATATTTAAAAAGGTAGCGCAGGCTTTTAAATGTAAAAAAAGTTTATCGCGTATAACGAAGTTTCTTTGATTTGATAAACTGTTCTCTGACTCTAAAGAACTGGATCAGGTATTACAGGTGTAAACAAATGACTAAAAGTTACTGGGATCACTCGTGTCCGCAGGAAGTGTGCCTCTTATATTCCTGTACGTATTCCCTAGGTGCTGCTAAAGTGTAACAAATTTTTAGGTACTGTTGTTCCCCTGCTGCTACTGTTCTACAGATATTGAATCTCATAGGGATAGATAGAGTAATCAAGCAATCGACGATAAAAGATTGATGCTCTATTTAACGAAAGTTTAGTTTTTATTAAGTTAAAAATTAGCAAACTTAAAATGAATATTAGGGTATGTAGACCATACACAATAATACTGGCATAGTAAGGTGATGATGAGATGATGATTGTTTTGGTGCGACGACAATATGGACCGTGTGAATCAAAGTAGACAGAGGTGGCATTGCGGACAAGAATGATGTAATGTGGTTACACAAGAATTTGAATAATAAATCGTATTATTAGGGTTACTACTTTTCTCTAAAGTATTCTTTTTTTTTTTTATTACTTCACGACGGTCTTCTGTATGAGGGTAGTACTACCCCGAGCGAGCCGACCCATTAATGGTGAAACCAGTAATAGCTTCAACTTGGTTCTACCACCTACAATAGTTGTGATTCATTACAAACGGTCTTAAATTTCAGTTATGAGTATTATGAATAAAAAATCTTTGAAAGTAACCCTCGTATTTCTAACACACATTTATTAGGGCCAGCGAAGACTCATATCTTTAGTACTACTAAATTAACCGCGAAAAGATGTTTATAAATATTTTATAGCTTTTACCTTTCCATCAATCTCATTTGGTGTTAGACCTAATGGGGGGCCCTCAAGTGCGTGTGCCGAAACTAGGGTTGCCAACATTTTTTCAGCGAAATACAGTATATTTCAAAATAAGTTATAAAAAAATATAGTACACTTTTAAAAATATAGTATTTTATGAAAAAAAATTAAAAATATACAAATATATATTTGTTACTTATTTATTTTTATAAAAACTATATTTCTTTGGACTTCTTGCAATTTTTAACAATGTTTTTTCTGAAATAAAATTGGCATATGCTTTATTGCATTCAATTTTTACATTGTTATTGACAACTTTGAGGTGCTGCCAATGCCTCCAGTTAATTAATGTAGAGCAGAAATTTGTGGGAGCCAAATACAAAAGATTGTAGATTCGTTCGGAGTACGGAAATCGGTTACACAAACTTGGCTCACTCAAAATTTAACAAAAAGACGCGTTAATTTTTTTAAAAATAATTTGTTTGTTAGATTTCCTTCAGTATTAAAAATATAGTATTTTTGCGTACTATATATTTCTTCAACAGTATATAGTACGCCGACCCGAAATATAGTACAATACTATATATTATAGTACGGTTGGCAACCCTAGCCGGAACACACCAACAAGTGCTTGCTGATAGATTTTCAACTTAAGGATGATAGCTAAAACAGCTTCACCATCATGCAAAATATCTATTTATACCAATATAATGAAAAAAAAGAACCAAATTATAATTAGTAACGTAGAACGAATCACAAAACAAAAAAATGGCTGAGTGTTATCAAGTTGTGATGGTTTCTCTTGTAAGGTTGGTAGTGGAAATTAGTTTTTTAAAGTAAAATCGATTGTACAATGTTTAGGTTTAATTCGGTTGTCCATAACTTGCGTCATTACTTAACTTATAATCGGTATACATAAAAGTGAATTGCATAGAATTGAAGTAAGCTTGATAAAAATATAGTTGAACTGAAATCTACTTACAAAATATTATCAAGGCAACCATAGACCTCAAAAACTTCTGTTATTTGTTGTACACAGTGAAGTGGTTTTCAACAACTCATACATATATGAATAGTTAGCTAGGTTAGCTAAGGTAGGTCGCCATTTTGCATGCAACAGGCAATAGCCAAGCCGAGGTATGCCGTGCACCCTTGAGCTGGTTGCCAAAATAAAATCGGCTGAGTGCCTTAAGCGCTCGCCTTAGTAGTCCGGTGAAGCTGTTAAGACCTTGCTGGGTCAATAGCGTAGTCATTATGAAAAAAAAAAACTTCCGTGTTATTGAATAAAAACAATATTAAAGTTTCTAATTATATGGTAAATAAATAATTAAGAAAAGTTTACGTTAAAGGAATGAAAATTATAGATACTCTAATATAACTAGATCGTCTCGGAGTATTTTGTCGCTATCATATCACAGATGATATGTCACAGTTAATTATATACTACAAACAATGGTAAGGCACAGTGACGGCGAATACACTATAAGTAAAATTATTCATTTAGTAGTAGTAATAATATTCGTCCAATAGGACAGGCGAAGGAATTAATCCATACTGCCAATTCTGAAGTTGTCAATATATGTGGTTCTTGTATATTCTGTAATGAGTTTTATTCATGTTCTAGTTATGAAGGCATATGCGCCAAATCTTCTATATAATATTTCGTAAATTTTAACCATCTTTTTTATCTTAATTTTCAAGTTGTTTCTTTTGCCAATTCTGAAGTTGTCAATATGGATAGTTCTTAAGTATTCTTTTCTGTTTTCTTCTATGTCCAAGTTAATGTAAATGCATAAGCGCCAAATCTTCTATATAATATTCCAAACATTTTGTATCTTCTTAATCTTTGAATAATATTTAAAAAATGTTCTGATATCTCCATGTGTTGAGTTGATAAAGTCAAAGTTAGGTTTAAAATTATCAGGATAAGGTAGGTGATCGATATTCAAGTAAAGTGTCTAGCTGTTATTTCAATGTTATAACAAGATGGTGCTTCTCTTGTTACAACTTTCCTGTCAATTTTTGTGGCATCCCAGAATTCATAGACCTTGGTATTATTTTTTAGTCACTTCACTTATGCATAATAAACTAACCATATTACATAAAATACCACCACATAATATAAAGTCAAGTAATACAAGATTATGAATAAAATATAAAATATAACTGAAATCCCGTCAAAAACTCTTATTTATTTAGATGATAGGTCAATTTTAGCTAGTCTAGTCTAGTAGAATACAATTTACTTTATTTTTAAAGGCTACTCTCTTCTATTCTCTTCTATAGGCATTTAACTAACATTATAAATGTGTAAACATCCTGTCAGCGGTATAAAAACGACATAGGCTACCTTTCAATTAGAAAATTGTACCGTTCCCGGGAGATAGAACGAATCTTCAGTAACGCGAAGAGACCACTGTCGAAATCTGGTTTTGTACATTTTCATGCATAGCTCTACCATCCCTTGATGGGACTTTGTGCGTAGTAATGAAGTTTGTCACGAGTGAATTTGTGTCACGCTCGCGTTATATATAATGAATACTGTGATACAATTTATCACGAGTTATATAATAAAAAGCGCAATAAATATTCTATGTCTTTTATGATAAGAGTTTTATTAAGACGTTATTTCAACGTTGTAAGTGAGATAAGCTCTGGTGTCTGTGATGTTATTCGGCAACCTATAAAATTGTAGGGGTCTGAGGGTATGTCTCGTTCGTTTTCGTTCTGAAATAAATTGATGAAACCAGATCGAACGTCAAAAGAACCTCAAATACAGTTTTACGATACCTACGCCTCGTACTTTACTATAACTTCATTTTACGATTTGGCGGCGCTTCACGATATATACGAATTTATTTGTCCCGAGATATTTATCGAACGAGGGTATATATTTTTAAATAGCCTTTGAGATCGCTAAAAATAAGTAAATTTCAGGTGGGAGTTGAGGAGTGTAACAGATTGTTGCGTTTGTCTCCAGAAGTTCACCATCAACGTATTTCTATCGCAAAGCAAAAGGCTTTGTTTGGCTAATCTACACATACAGAGACGCGAGATATTCAAAGTCAGACCTCAAGCGCTGCAATAATTACCTTAAAAATACAGTTGTATCGATGTATAGATTGCTATGGTAACATATAATCAGATGGACTGCATATCTATTTATTATCATAAAACTAAACTTCTTCGCGTATTCACTTCAGACAGAAATAGAGATATACTACTTATTGAAATTATTACTAATTAAAAAACTTTTTAACAAAAAATTAAACCGCCGAAAAAACTGAAAAGCAAAACATAATAAACCTTTTACTTTATTCATCTTAATAACTAAGTTCTTAAACTAATGTAAGAATACCTAAGTAATTTTAAGTCGGCACCAAACAAGCAAAGTAATTAATTACGTAAAGAGTGAGGCGTGGTGGCGGCGCAGCCTGACACACTCCTTGCATGCCGAGCGCTTACGAAGCAACCGGAACGGGCACACACTACACCGCTGGAGATTTCACATTGCATTTTAATTTGATTTGGTTATTTGTGTGAATTTAAGTAATCTAGTGATCTTTGTTCATTGATTGTTTGGCGCCGACTCAAAATTTCTTAGGTATACTTACATTAGTTTAAGAACTTAGTTATTAAGATGAATAAAGTAAAAGATTTATTATTTTTTGCTTTTCAGTTTTTTCGACGGTTTAATTTTTTGTTAAAAAAATTTTATTTTACAATTTTTTGTGGCTATGATAATACTAATTACTACATGCTTAATTTATTTGTAATACACAACTCAGAAGCTGAATTATAAATCATGCCCAGTTTTCCTACCCTTGGGGTTGCTTTTTACATGTTTACATGTATATGGGACCAACTTCTGGGTATACTCTTTCAAATCAAAGGATAATAATTTAATTCGGACTATTCTGTCTAAAGTTATGAGCGGTCATAGATATAATCAGTGCGTGAATAAACAATCATTCTCTATTTTCATACCCTTAGAGTTGAAATTTTTTTCCCAAATTTAAATGGGACCATCTTCGGAGTATAGCCGTTCCAATAAATTTGAATTTTTAAAATCGGACTATACTGTAAAAAGTTATGCGTGATCGTACATAAAAAAAATGTATATACGCGACGAATTGAGAACCTCCTCCGTTTTTTTCGTCGGTTAAAAATATAGTTTTTACAACGGACAAGCTCATACCGAGGTTCTATTACTTCATATGAAGCACGGATCAGCAATAAAATAAAACTTATATTCCTTTCAATAGTACATTTTCTATAGTTACTGATTTTTTTTAAATGTGATGTGTGCTACACATGTATGGTTTATTTATCATATTATTTTATTCAAATGAATAGCCAGATATGTGTCCATCCTGTCTCATTATTACGTATTTCACTAAAACAAAATTATAACTGATATGTACAAATAACGGCATTAAAATAGTATTTCAGTCAGATTACATGCAGTCACAGTATTAACTAAAATGTAGACTTTTCTGTATAAACTTATTCGTATGTTGACTTTAATATAAAGTAAACAAAGACAGTTCTATCGTTATTTTCTGTAACTTTATGTCTAGTGACTAATCTATATTTACTGATTGAGACCGCGCATAAATTACGACACAGATCTTGGGATTGGGGTTTAACATACTATTAGATCATATAATGAGAGGACAACTTTTAAGTCTAAACTTCAACTGTAACAGAAAATTAAATTTTAAAACAATTAATTTATTGTCGATTTTGTCAAAAAAGAAAATTTGAAAGTATCATTTGCATAATTTTGTGAAAAATGAATGTTGCAGAATATGTTACCAACTGTGACCAGGACTTATGTATCACTTGAAAAATAATTACATTTGGGAGACATAATTCTTGGATGACTCCTTTAGATGATGATCTTGACACATATCTAAATATTATAGTTGACGTTACTAATCTTCAACATGTTTGAATTAATCATATTTTACACTTACGTACCAACATATCAACCGCCGTCATGTTCAACCGTCAACCAAATACGACTTTTTTTAAATAATTTTTGTTGTTTTAGAAATATAGAAATAGAAAAATAGGATAGTTAAAATGCTCAATTGATTTAATACATTGCAAATAAAGATATAGTACACATTCATATTATTCCCAGATAGCAGGCAAGTACAATATATCTTACAAATTACCTTTGTTACAATCTATTCTGAAATTTATTACACACTCGGTACACGGTCGTAAGAAACGCCTTACAATTCATCTGAAAACATACAGACGTGCGTCACAGACGTGTCCTACGTGCCTACACAAACACGCTGGGCAATAAAATTCGATAAACTTTTAGTTTAATGATGTTAAAACTTTTTTTAATGCCTACCTGGATACCTACAACCCTCTAGTTGAAAATCTAAGTATCTGAAGGTGTGTTTTTGTAGATAATTAAATGAATATAGTGTAATAACAAATGAAAAATGGCTGAACACATGTCTATCAAGACACAAGTAGTACAGGAAAAGGAAAAGTATTAAACTATTATGTTATCTATGTTTATACCTATTTAATTATGCTATGTATATGTATGCACATTATTGTATATTATTTATGTGGTACTTATAACACAGTATACTTCTTTGAAGATGTATCTATGTTGACATGTTACTTACAATTTTAGATTATTCTACGTTACACTGCATACTCGACAATTAAGTTAAATTTGTGTTTGTCATACTTGACATTTTCGAAAAAGCGTACATAAACACAATTTAAGACAATTTCCAAAAAAAGTAGCAATAGCACACACAAGCACCATTAGAAAAAAAAAAACAGAACTAAAATTGATTGCATTCCATTTACACTAACAGTTTGAACCAACTACACTTAAAGCCGTTATTTAATACCAGGTGAGATTATGACGAAGCTAAAATCCATAAATATATTATTTATTCTATCATCATCATCTATATCAGTTCCCCTTTTTGTTTCGACGCCTTAATCTTTGAACTTACGTCTCTTAGGAGTGATGTAATTTCCATACAAAGTGTAAATCAGAAACAAAGCTACAAAAAAACGAAGTAATAGAATGGGTGGAAAGCAGAGCACGAGATTTAGCAAGTATCACCGAGAGAGCCGAACTATGAATGCCTAGCTCAGTGAAACTATACCACGTGTCTCAGCCGCGTGCTCGGCGTCCGAATCAATATACCTTATACATTATTTCTTTAAGCTTAACCATGTTGACAGTATTTTAAAAAAATATATTAATGTCTAGTTTATTACGTCTTCTAATGGTATTTATTGACTAGGGTGTCCTCTAAACTATTAGCGACTGTTTACTTGAGATTCTTTTAAAGCAAAAGTTATTTTTAAAACTAAAACGGTGGCAGCCTCACAACTTGCACCCGTATGTGACCAAGAGGAAATATACGGACCACAACGATTTGAAATCTCCCTATCTCCATCACAGTACTTGTCCCTAAAGGCCATAAGTTTGTCACGAGTTTTACTTGAGAAATACTTTTTATTCATATAAATTCAATTGTATTACAATCCGTGATATATCTTTAAAAAGCAAGAAAGAATAAAATAATATAAAAAAATCTCCGTTAATGTTTTTGCAAAAGACACTCGTTAATAACAAATTAGATTAATTTATTTCATAGTGCATTAAAAAAATATTTCTCGTTACAATTTATCTAAACATTCCATATTAAATAACAAGGAAATTCAGAGTAATTGTCTAGTATAAAAAACGCAGAACATTCATCAAATGAAAAATACATTAACCACTTGAAAGAGTAACTTGACGCTAAAAATCGTATGTAGAAACAAACACTCGACTTTCATATACGTTTGGCGTCATACATATCTGTTTAACACGTTCACAATGAGTTCGAAGCGACCCCCATATGCATATTGTTAATGGTTACTGTAAACAAAAATCTAAATATATATAAAGATCCATTGTCATGTTTGTTCGTGATGAATTCCGAAACCACGCAATCGTTCTTCATGAAACGTTTGTATTTGTGTATAATTTGGTACAACTTGAAAGATACGATGATTTATGTTTTAGTTAATTGGCTCAAATTTTTTTAATTACTAATTAAATGATTATTAATGTTGATTATTGTTATTAATAGTAAGTTTCACCTGTCTTGAACAGAGGGCGCTTTAAATTAGTTTGTTGACAGAAAACTGTAGGACCAACTGTTACAAATAAATCATAGATGGCGTCAAGTTTTAACTTTGATTTTTTTTTAATTCAACATGTAATAACATTATAGTAAGTCTATCCCACTCACTTAGTAATAAGGGTATATAGGTGTGAACGGTTTAAATTATATTATGAAATGAGAGCTCCCCGAGAAGTGTTTCTCATATGTAGTGATTAATTTTATGTATAAACTACAAGATTTGAGTTTTTATTTGTACTAATATTGTCCAGCGGTTGAAATTTGATCATCATTCATGACATTACGAGGTTTTTTTTTAAAGAGTATATTTAAATAATGTAGATTAGTGCACGTAACGATCGTAAAGTTAGAAGACAGAGGTTTGTAAGTTAAGGCTTCTATTGATATGAGTATATAATATAATAAGTATCTTTTGTAAATCGATTTTAACTCAAAAAAGTTAATACTTGCTTTTAAAAGGTTACGTTTTAAATGCACTGCACTCGCTGAATGTTTGCTATCTTGCTCTTTTGTCTCGCTTTGGTTAGGCTAGGTTAGACTTGCGAAAAAGTATATCGCGAACTTGCCTCGGGCGAGCGCGGTGTATTTAAAACGAAACCCTTTTAAAGCAAGTATTCAAACGTATTTAACTTTTTTGTAAGAACACCGTATAGGTTTTAGCGTTTGAGCACAATATTATCTGACGCCAAATGCCGACGTAGTCTGAGATGGTAAACACGCTAAGCCTAGGAGAGGAGAACTGGCTCTCGAGTGCAGTTGCCCGAACACACTAAATAGTACAAACTAAAGAACACACTAGATAGTACAAAACTGTCTTGGTGTTCCCTAAGTTCTTCTAAACTATGTTACGAATTTTTATATGTTTCTTAGTGTCCCTTAGAAAACTTTTTTGGAAGGTTAAATGATGTACATTATATATATTTTATATACATGTATATTATATTTATAATACAGAGAAAATTAGTATTCTAATGAAGCCCTAAAAGAACTATGAAAAGGTAAAAGTAATGTAATGAAATACATTTTCTAGTAGACATATAAGTAGGTACTTTTTTAACGGAGTAAAATAAATGGACTGCCTGTTTGTACAGTACAATGCGAAAACAACAGTGATCACCATTTCATCGAATATTTAAAAGTCAATCGGGCAACGTTTACAGTAATTGCATTAAGAAATCAAGTAGTAACAAACGTAACGAATTTTAAATCCAGTTTATGCTCGCGACTGATTGGACTCTCTGACTAAAATAAAATCAATCGACATTCGCGAGCCGATACGATGGTTTAACGATTCGATATCAAAACAGGACACTGAGTTTATTTGCGAACTTGAAGTTAGCTTCAAATCAAACAAAAAACTGTGGAAAAAAATTAATAGCGTACAGTACGCCTTCAATATCACAGGGTATATCAATTATTTTTCTTTCTATGAGCATAACAATGTACAAAGCTCTCTATACTATTGAGTTTGATTAAATAATGTCTTAATGAGTACGAATAACCTTACTTTAACGAAATACCTGATTACCCGAGGGTGGAATCCTATAAAAATATGTATTTCTCAAATACAACCCAGAGAAGGTTCAGTAAAACAATAAACATTGTATTTAATTAGAGGAAAACGCTCCGCCGACGGCGCGTTTCGAACAATTAATAGTCCACTTCTCAGAAAAAAAACATTTAACAAACTATTTCAAAATTATAACATAACATTTTAATTGTAATTCTATATCAACCAATAGTCTTATAATCATGAGAAAAGTGAAATAATAATACAATACTTGTATTGACTAATCATGACCAATATGACCACGAAACAAAGAAATAAGCGGAAGTGCTACATCGCGTATTAACGTACGGAACTGTTGTCGCCAAAAGCACACGAGCCAAACTAATGAAACCCCAATCATGAACCAAAAATAATATTCGCATTTAAATTAAGCTCTCGTATTTGACCACAAAATTATATTTTCTTTGGCGTAAAATCAATATAAAATCTCTGGCATTCATAGTTTCAATAATAACAAACGCATTAAATCTTACAAAGTATTATAAATCCAATTTTGTTAGTAATACAGTTGTAATTAGCAACTTTTACGAAAATTTTGTTGAATTTAGGTCTTAATATTAATTTCATTGTTTTTTCAATTGGTTATCAAAATTTCATTATAATTGGTTGAGGTCTAGTTGAGATTATATTTTTAGAACAAAGTTTTTGTGATTGGTAAAAGTATTTTGTTGATAATTTTAAGAGATTCTAAGTTTCAGAAATACTTCTGATGTACAAATTCATGATAGTTGATATGTTTTGCACTTTTTAATATTGGATTTTTGACAATTGTAAATTGTAAATACACAAGCTTTCATTCATTATTGTTGATTACATCTTTTAATGTTAAATCTGGACATACAAGCATACAATATTCTATCCATTTTAAGACATATGTTGATGTTTGTCCAAGAGGATGTAAACGCGTTCTCAGCTATTAAGTAGTGCAGTAGTCAGTCAGAAGTGCACGATTAAGAAATAAACTACCCCAGGAGAGTACCGGCTCCATTGGGGCTGGAGAATCCCTCCCCGGGCCTGTCCCGGGATGCCCCGCCGTTTCTGGGGGGGGGGGGGGGGGCAAAGTCATGCACAATAAAAATAAATCTAAAACAATCACGGCAAGGACACGGAGTGCTGATATAAATAAAACAAATGACGACCACGGCTTTAGATACAGGAAAAACGGAATTGCCCATTACAGTGCCAGAAGAGATCACATCACAGGAGTACCACTCGTCTATATGAAAATATATGAAAAAAGTGATTCCCCTTCTGTAAGTAAGGTTCCTCGTATGGAGGAAATTACGCAACGGTCATCGGATGATGACTCGGATCCGGAAGTCGGTGCGACAGATCAGTCCACCCCTGTCCCGAAAAAGAGCAAAGATCGCCTACCGACTAAAGAACAACACGATGGGCTAACGGACGCAAAAGCTAACCCTATCCTTAAGGAAGAGGAGCTCAAACTAATGGCCGAGAAAGAAATCGAAGCGTTGATATCGCGAGCACGACATAAGAGCTCCGTCAAAGGAGGGGCTTTCCCCAGCACTACCGGTGAATGGTTCACCCAAGGTCTGCACGAAAGAGTGCTTGGTGACGTAGAGATGATACTCTGCGAAGAAATGAGAAAGCTCCAAGTAGCTTATGCACGTATGGAAGAAAAGAATGTGCAGCTGGAGGAAAACAACGCAAGACAGGAGGAAGAATTGGGAGTGCTCCGTAAGCTTGCGGAAATAAGGGCGGAACTTGCAAAGGTTCGCCCCCAGGCCCAAGTGATGAGCGGCGCTCCCCCTCATGCTGACCTGGGAACTCCGTTTCTTCCACAAATCGAAGAGAGTTCAGCTCTAGAGGAACTTCTTCCACTTCCTCAGCGTTGCAAAGTCAGTCCCAAGGATGTGCTTCCTGATCTAGATAGGAAGTTGCAGGAAATGGAGCGATTATTGACCATTCAAATGGGCAATATGATAAATGCGCGACTAGACGCTCTGAATGACAGGCTCCTTCCGGAGAAGCGGCTAAGGCCTGTTTTAGCTACTGATAAGAGGTCTACACAGGCGTTGGTTAAGGAAAATATCACTACCGAAGTGATTCCGACAAAACCAAATACCTCACAGTCGTCACAAAGTAGGAGAAGGAGAAAAAAGGCAAAGGCAAACAGTAATGCCGTCTCCGCCACTCTCAACAAGATACCTCCGGCGCCCAAAACTTCGAAGGACGATTGGGTGCTGGTTGGTAGAAACGGCAGGCCTTAGATATCTCCAAAGGAGAAACAGGTTTCCAGGAAGGAGAGTATCCCAAAGCTCGTCCCTCCTAAATCAGCTGCAGTATTAATAACACTGACACCTGATGCACGGGATAAGGGACTCTCCTACTTGGAGGTTCTGAAACGCATAAAGGCGGAAATCAAGTTAACTGACATCGGCATTTCTGGCATCCGATGGAGAAAGGCTGCCACTGGTGGCTATCTGTTAGAGATACCTGGAGC
>JACEII010000162.1:397426-476594 GCA_014332785.1 Antheraea mylitta | reverse complement strand
ATACAAGTCTAATATACGAAGGTAGCGTTGTAAGTACATTATCTTTACAGATCATCATAGCCATAAGAGGTATATAATACTTTTCACATAACTTTTTGATTTGAAACATCTATAGGCGCAGGTCAACCTGTTTTTCGTGGCGACGACGCGACAACGGTATGCGCGAGCGACTGTGCGTAATCTTTTTTGCCGTAATGAGCTCGCATACCTATAATAGTGTAATTTGAAAATTCGAGGTTCGTTTGATTCGGACAATTCGATCTTTCACATCTGCCAGGCGTCCCGTGACGGCTCAATTTTTTTTTTGTAAAGTGTAACTCTCAATATATGATACATTCTAACATATGCATTAATATTAAATCCTGTAAATGGCAGTTTTCATTTACATTAGACGCCTGACGTAACTGCATTTTTAATCGGATAAGGATTGATACTATATCGACCCAAATAACGTTAACAATAACCAATTATTTTCTATAATATGTAAAAGATAAAAATGCTCAAGACCTTTACGACGTAGATATATACAGTTTATGGCTTTTCTGTAGGCATTTTTAAGTTGCACAATTCTGTAGTACTTTACTTTGATATATCACATACGGTTTAGCCAGCGTTAGCAATGTAAGTGCCCAAAAACTCCTTACAACTTCATTAAAATACATCGACTTTTCTCTATTTTATATAAATATAATAATAATTCTGGAAGACATTCTCTAAACGATAGTAAAAATGGTACCAAATTTCGTTATGTAGTTGAAAAAAAAACAAGAAAAAACAGTCAGACATCGGTTTATATTATTTACAGATTTATCGAAAACGATTGTAGGTTACCTAACATCATACTTCGATTTTTAGAAACAAAACAATTACTATACAACAAGTAAATCAAAAAGTACACTAGTCGACATTACGGGCAGGTGTGCGACACTGTGCGAAGTTTCGGAACCTGGCGAAAACCAAAAAGGGCCGAAATGTGAATGCCTATATTAACAGGGTTTAAGGGCCCCTAAACGCATTGACAGTAATTTAAAGTTTAATAGAATAAAGACGATTGCATCAACGTGGCACAATTTGTTTAAGGTTAATGAAATTTTGTTACTTACATAAAGTCATACTAGCAGGCGACATTAGAGATGATGTTTGCGAATAAGTTTCATACGAAATTTATCCAGTAATTTTATGTCAATATGAGCTATAGAGTTTTTACATACAATTAGTATGAATTCAAATCAACACTCTCATTAAGACACGAGTCGGAAAAGGCCTCCGACATGTTACATTTAGCGATAATTATATTTTATTCTCTAAGGACAACCTAGTTATTTCAATTAGTAGAATGTTTCTAGCGACGAAGGCTCAGTAAGAGACCGCGCCGAGTCTTGAGTTGGTCATGAGTTTGAATCCGATTATGAGCTTGAGTTTTCCGGAACACATCGTGGCGAAACCATAGCATAGTAGTAGGGTTTTTTTCTAAAACTCTCCTGTCTATCAACCAGAGATCTATCACAAAGTAAATGTCCCGAAAATTGCACTTGAAAGTTCTTGAAAGCCAGTTCATCTAAGTTTATCATCTTAGGTCACATCGTCAATTCGCATCCAATAAAATTGTGATCAAATATATATTTTCGAAACCGTATGTGTGTTAGCTCAGTTCTGAAATACGAAAAATATTTCAATGAAATTTCCACCGTTCTTTCTAAAAAAACCAGAAGACTTACACGAAAAGTAGAGGAAAATTGATGTTTTGTTGACAGTTTTGTTTAAACCTTACGAGATAAATCAAAACAGTGTAATACTAAACTGTGCATCTTAAACAGACTCACAAATAACCTTCGACACTGTTTCTTAAAGTTAACCCATCATAACATTTTCTTATTATTAAAAAAAATTATTTAATTGTTTACAAAGTTAATTTAACTTATGTACTATTAGTCATTATTCAATTAAATAATTGATTTCAATTTAGTATTTAATATAGATCAAAGTTGTACTTTACAACATATAATTTCTAATAATAAATCTTTTGTAATCACTTGAACAATTGTAACAACATATCAGTGCAACGTATGTGTGCAGTAGACCGCTAGTAAAACACAAAAATAACGTATTCAAGTTAACCTTAACATATGTGAATTTATAAAATACGTAGACACAAAGAATATAAACTCATGAAATCACTATAAACAATAACGTATAACAAACAAAATAACCTTTCGACATTGTCGTGCCAACGTAATCCAAAACACGCATCTGTTTCAACATAACGCCTGCTCGTTAATCATAGCAAATTAATTACATTACCGACGTACGGCCTCTAATAATTAAAAACATGCATGCTATAACACCCATCGACGGGTCATCGAACTTACGACAAATATTGGATATACATTTATAATATTTTGGGAGTAATCTCGAACACGTCCAGCGGAATCTAAGCTAAATATAGCTTGTACTCAATCAAATCAAAAACAAAACAATAATACATTGTTCATTCCATGTTTCAGACTCAGTGATATCAGCTTTTTAAGTAATAGTGTTAGATTTTATATCAAAGACCCAAAGCACATTACCGATCTGCCGGATGGTGAATTAAAACGTCATATCAAGCGGGTTTTAATGTGTAACGGTCATTATAGAGTGAATCAATATGGTGACGTCTGAAAACATAAACTAGATCGAGTTTCTAACGGGTTCCTCTCAATGAGTGGGTTGTTTGTCCAAACCGGTGGTAACTTTGACGTTCATAAAAGCCTTCTAAGGCTTAAATTGTATACAGTATTTATGACTTTTTTTTAAATCATTCCATACATAAATATATAAACTGTGCGTAGCAGTTTCTGTAGCGCTTAATTTATTAAGCCCTCTCTCTGCTCTCGATAACGCGTGCTTCAAGACACTGCTGGCCAGTGTGTCGACGTACGTTCTGATCTAAATTTTGTACAATAATTCCTCTATTCCTGAGTATTGCAGCACGATGATAGACAGTCTAAAACGTTCCCCAAGCAATACACCAAAACATTTAAGAAATTTTTTTCACATCTGAGCTATAGTTCCGGTAATTAGAGCGTTTAAAAAACAAACAATCTCTTGAACTTTGAATTTTAGTGAAGTCATAATCGCTAATGGTCAATAACTGTGCGGACATGGTGGTTTTTGCAGACGATACTTCAATAATATTCAAAGTGAAAAGGACAGATTCTGAGGTTAAGCATGTAAATAATACTTTAAATGAAATTTCTCATTGGTTTGCATTAAATAACTTAGTACTAAATACAGGTAAAACAAAATGTATAAGATTTGTTTTATCTAATGTTCCACGAGTTGATAGCAGCATCAAGATTGAAGGGAATTTTGTAGAATAAGTTGACAATACTGTATTCTTGGGTATCACACTGGGTTTAAAATTACAATGGGGTTTTCAAATTAAGCAATCGGCAAGCAAATTAAGTTCTGCTGCATTTGCAGTACGTAAAATTCGCTAGCTAACTGATATTGCCACTGCTAGGTTAGTCTACTTCGCCTACTTCCATAGCTTAATGTCTTATGGCATTCTGTTGTGGGGGACAGCAGCTGAGGTAGACACCATATTTTTAATACAAAAACGAGCAGTTAGAGCAATTTACAATATGGGACCTCGTGAATCCTTAAAGACTAAGTTCAAGGAATTCGGTATCTTAACTCTGCCTTCCCAATACATTCTTGATAATTTAATGTATGTCCGAAAGAACCTTGATAAACTGGATTTCGTAAAAGGCCGGCGTAGTCTAAATACTAGGAACCGTGACAAACTGGTTATCCTATATTTTTGACTTAGTAAAACGAGTAATAGTTTTTTGGGAAATAGTGTACGATTCTATAACAAAGTTCCAAAGGATATTACCGATTTGCCGGATTGTGAAATTAAGCGCCATGTCAAGAGGGTTTTGGTCTCAAAAGGCTATTATAGAGTGGATCACTACGTGAACGGTTGTGATGTTTTACGTAAAGTGACCGGTGTCCCGTGGTACATCTGGAGAGTCGATTTCCATAGAGACCTAGAGATCCCATCTATCTGGGCGTACGTAAAATCACTTACGATTAGTTATTTTGAAAAAGTCGCGAATCATCCCAGTCCGTTAGTGGTATCCGCTGCAAACTATGAACCCGTACCTAACGCTGCGCGTTATAAAAGACGCCCGCGACACATTTTAACCGACTCTCCTGATTCAATCACGTCAGCGAACGATCAGTACCAGCCTGTCCCTCGAAACAGAGCGTGTTCACGCCCACGCCCGCGTAACCACAGATCACGCCGCCGTGGTCTGGGGGTTAATTTTCCTCTTGCACACCCGATGAGGCCTCCCACGGCATCGGCTTAAGCCTAGGTTCGATCCGTCGGTAGGGAGCCCTTGAGTGCGTTGTTTGCGCGATACGGTGACACACAAATATACATCACTGCTACAACACTACACGATCACCCCCACACACGTGCATGCCTACACGCTTACACATGAAAGTGGAAGGCTTTACTTTTTTCCCTTATCCAACTGAAAAACTCTCAATTTTCCGATAATAAATATATGGAGGAGTTGTTGAGGCGTGTATGCTTGGTACACATATACGTTTCAACAACTCATACATATATGAATAGTTAGCTAGGTTATCTAAGATAGGTCGCGATTTGGCATGCAACAGGCAACAGCCAAGCCGAGGCGTGCCGTGCACCTTTGAGCTGGTTGCCAAAATAAAGTCCGCTGAGTGCCTTAAGCGCTCGCCTTAATAGTCCGGTGAAGCTGTTAAGACCTTGCTGGGTCAATAGCGTAGTCATTTCGAGAAAAAAAAACGATAGTGATGTTTTGAATTGACTCATCTCTGTGCATCCATTAAAAATATTTCTGTCATAGGTATATGTAATATAGTCTAAATATTATATATATTTGTTAAAAAAATAAACCAGATCAAGTTTCTTGCCGATTCTTCTCGATGACTGAATTGTTTCCGAACCGGTGGTAGTTATTGACGTTCATAAGTGCCTTATTAGAGCCTAAACTGAATAAAGTATTTTTGATTTTATATAAAATAAATGTTAATGGGTAGTGAAAGCATTCATATATAAAATTGATATGCAGTTTCAATAGTCAAAAATTGTAAAAATAAATACAAATTTATTCAATGTACAAAAACAAAATTACAGTAGGAATCCAAAAGACTTACAGCGACATATGAAAACCCGTTAAAATGTTCTTCAAACTGGTGTCTAAATTTACTACAGGGAAATCTTTTAGGTATCGCAATGTAGTTATTAAGTAATAAAAAAAAACTATTGAATAATTTAAGAAAGAATTAGGTGACTGGAGAAGCTTATTAGGTAACCGGAGAAGTCTACTTAATGTACTATAAACTATATGTGTAGGTCACGCCAGCGTAGTACTACGTATAATTTAGAACGTTTTGTAAGCCAGTATATATTGTAAAATTCAATAGGCATAATTTCGCAGTTATAAGCTCTACTACTGAGCCGAAGCTGTGGATTTGATTCCCGCACTTACTAACCGTTCCATAAACGTAAATATCAATATGTGTATGTGGTCGTTTCGGAATGGTTTCGTATGAGACTGTGCCCTAATTTTGTATATTTATTAATCTATAAAATAAACTATTTTTTGATTGTGTCTCGTCCACCGCGATACAAAGTTGTAAAAAGAACTAATCAAATACTCAAAACATATTTTGGCTTCGTAACCTTGTAATTAATTTAGAGGTATATCGAAATATATAGGTCAGTGTCTGGTTTGGCGTCACAGACATCAAGGTTCGATGCCCGGCGTAGTTAGACATTATTTGTAGATATTTCGTAATAGTAAACAGACCTGTCTGTGCGTATGTCTGTCACGGTGTTGCTGTCATCTCGTTAATCATCTTAGGTGTGAAAGATATTCTCAAGGAAAACTTTTATATTACATCAAAGACATATTATATTTTTAATAGTGGTTGAAAATATATTGTGAGGTTTTATAAAATCACGATGCAAATGAAACTTTTTTCGAATTGTAGGCATTTCATTGAAAATTTTCGAAAAGTTATTCGATTTAGTGTATAAAATCGCGTTTTTAATTTTAACTTAATCATTTGGAAATGGAAATGATAATGAAAAATCAATAGTAGTGGTATCCAAGTATATATTTTAATTCAAATTTGCGTATTACAGTAGGGAATACATCTATACTTATACTTATCTATATATATATAAATTTCTTCTGCACGTGTGTATGTCACTGAACTTCTCCTAAACGGCTCGACTGATTTCTGAACTTGACTGAAATTCGGTGTGCGTGTTCCAGTGGACCCGAGAATGGTTTAGAATCACAAATGGAACCGGTAAGTGGCGCTGTGGTTGACTTTCAGATTTAGGACAACGTCAGCAAGGAACGCTAGTAATCTATACTAATATTATAAAGAGGTAAAGTTTGTGACGTTGTAGAGGGTAATCTCAGGAATTACTAGTCCGATTTGAATAATTCTTTCAATGTTATATAGCTCATTCATCGAGAATGGTTATAGGCTATATATATCATCACGCTAAGGCCAATAGGAGCGGAGCACAGATGAAAAATGTTTCAAAATCGGGATTTTTTTCCTTTTGAGAAATACTGCGTGTTCGTGTTAGTGTTAGTGTATCTATTCCACGCGAACGAAGTCGCGGGCAGAGACTAGTAATATTATAAAAAGGTAAAGTTTGTGAATTTGTGACGATGTAAGTTTATATCATTGTAGGGGGTAATCTCAGGAACTACTGGTCCGATTTGAAAAATTCTTTCGTTGTTATATAGCTCATTATCGAGGAATTAGGCTTTATATAATCACGCTAAGGCCAATAAGAGCGGACCATGAATAAAGGACATTTCAAAACCGAGTTTTTTTCCTATTGTCAGCTTCCACTGAATGTTAGCGTTAGCCCAAAGTAACTATTCGCGAACACAAACAGGAACGAAGTCGCGGGCAGAGGCTAGTAATAAATGCAATCACTCAGATTATACATACTGCCGTTGGCTGCTCTGCCAAGCACCTTCATTTTACCCTAACTCCGCGGACAGCTGTAATACGACATGCGATATATGGATAAAGTAACTGAGCCAATGGAAAAAAAACTAAAAAAACAGTCGTCAATTCCTTTATCTACGCTCGTGTCATCGAAACCATTTTTGAAGTGAAAACTTCTTAAGGCGTAAAGCGATATTTTTGGTAGGATATAAACTTATGGTTTCGCGTCAGCGACATACTAGTAAGCGTGACCAACCGTAATGCGCTTACGTGGCTAGTGTCACACTAGCGACGTGAAGTATAACGGCCTCTGTTTATCTTATATTGATATTATGCAGTCCATCCATATGATTTGGTTAATAAATAATTTGTATAAAACTGTATATAATTATTGCATTGCGTACCGAATAGATATGAAAACCAGAATAATGTTAAGAATTTCAATATACACATTATGAAATATAAATAATTCATACTGCATATAATTAATAAATTTAAGAATGCAAAACAGAACACATTTATTTAATTGTTTTGAGTTTTCTCAGTGACTACATAGTTTAAGTAATGCACAAATATATATCGTAGGATCTTTGAGAACAGAATATTTATTACTCTTAAATTAATTGTCCAAATTATTTGTTATTAAAGAGAAATATATGACGGTGACAAAATAATTTAATTCAGTTATTGAGAACTTTATTAAGATTAAAATTTTGTATATCGCATTTTAATTTGCTTTACCGCGTAATGGCTATCACTGTAATTTTTATACAAAAGATAAATGTACTCTACCACCGGTCTGTGTGTTATCTATTTATATTGTTAAGAATAATTCTCTTTTGTATTATATTTATCAATGGTTTCTATTACGTCGTTGACCTGACAGGCCTTCACAACTTTACCGGACTACTAAGGCACTCCGCCGCTCGGCTGAACCAGTGCCAGAGTGGCTGAACCTCGGCTTAGGACCTTGGATGTAACTTCGAGAATATGTTTAAGCTAAACTAAGCTAGATTTATACATATAACAAAATCTGAGACACATATGTGTACTGGCATGTGAGCTTCAAACGTGTATTTCGTGTCTGACAAGACTTTTAACCTCATATTTTGTTTCATGTATTACTAAATACAAGAAAACATACTATAGTAAGGACAATATTTCAATGCAGGTACGACAATAAAACGTGTCACAAGTCTATATCTCGTAAAGTATTCAAATACGTAGATAATTAATAAAAAAATCGTGTTGCCAGATTTATAAATGAATGAGCGCTTTGCACTATATGTGAGTCATCTTCTCCGGCTGACTTATTACCGATATCGCGATAGCATGACGCCTGCACGTGCACATTATTATACAGAATATGATTTATGACCCTAACTGCAGCTAGATATTCTTCCTAATATAAAACTTTTTAGCACTGAATAGGGCCCCTAAAATGTTATGCAATATTTTAGTGGTTTTGGCATAGGGACGCAAACTGTAGATGGATGTTTTCAAATAGATGTTGAAACTCTTGACAACGACAATACATCGTTCTTTATAAACTATATTTTATAAACTATGCTTCATCACATGTAGCTGTTGTATTCTATATAAACTTCGTTCCACAGTCACGTGTGCAATACAGCTATTATTTGGCTTTTACTATTTCATGGGTTTTATCGTTTGACCACAATCTCATCTGATCTCATGAAATGATTATGTATGTGATTTGAGATAAAACACACTAAGCCTGGAGGGGACTGACTCTCAAGTGCATCTACCGGAAAACACCAATAGTTTTTTTGAAGATCGATTTTCACTTGAGAGTTTTTTTCCGAACTGACTACGCTATTAACCTTGCAAGGTATCAACAGCTTCACCGGATCACTCTTAACAGTTTTATCGACTATTTCACTTGAGAGTGATAGCTAGGCAAACGGACCTAGCGAAATCAGTACCAATGAATTGATATAGAATAGATTGAGAGAAGTTGTTAGTGAAAGGAAAAATAACAGATGAGACAAAAACACCATAAAATTGTTACATGTTTATGACGACCCTATATAAGCAAACGCTTTAGAAATGTCACATGGCTTGAAAGTTTATTTCCTGAGCTTCATAAATTGGCCAATATATTTGTTTATCGCAATCAAGTTGGTACCCAGTAAGCGGTTGCTTTTAGAAGCTGCGAATATGATTACCCAAGAAGAAACCGCTTACTAGTCATAAAATTGACAAATTTTATGTCAGTGTGAACTTTTAAATGGCCTCATTGATATTATTTCTTCTATATTTGTACATATATTACATGTAAGATCACCTTTTACCTTAAAATAAAATAAATAAATAGTATTCGTGAAATAAATATTAGTTCTATTGTTTTAAATCTACATTATTTCTTTATTTACCTTTTATTCAAAACATAAAAAAAAGATATTTTTATAAGTTTTATTGTGTAACGTTGATAAGATTTATTCAACTTTGTAGATCGTATTATATGGTATACTGCTTTTTATACGACCGACACAACCCTAGATGTCGGAATAGCCTCAGCAATGGAACAACAAACAGACCAAAGGATGACATATTATTGGGATACCTAAATAAGTCATGTCAGGCCAAACTCAATGCTTCTGACACGTAAACACAGATCAAAAGCTACCAAACGCAAGCGTGAGCCATCTTGGCAGTGGTGCCATCTCTTAATGACAAACTAAATAAAATATTAAGTTTTATAAAAAAGAGTTTTTGTCGCCAACAGTAAGGATAATATTTATAACAAAATACGACACGTTTTTATAAAATCAAAATTAATTTATGTAAATCAAACAGGTATTATATAAAGTTTGAATAATCTTGTTTATTAAGGCATTGTCATTATTATAATAGGTTCGCCGTCGCACGTTGCCTGCGTGCCGGTGAATATTTCAAATTAAATTTTTCTTCGGAAAAAATACTGCGCTAAAATCACGTCATATTGGAAAGAATCTTTTTTAATTTATTTAATTATAAAAAGTTGTGTTATGATGACTCCATGTTCTAATAAGGCTTCATTATTAAACCTTTCGAGACAGTTTTTGGAACAGAATTCGTGCTTTGTTTTATTATTTTAGTCGCAATAACCAAAGTGTATTACACAAGGTATCACCAATATTACACAATAATAGAAAGTGTATTTGATTTTCTTTCCGTTAAATTACAATAAAAAGATTAATAATAATAAATGTAGACCAGCGACTTTTAGCGGCAGTTTATATCACAATGGATAACATAATATAACCTCCTTGATTATTTATCAAACGGTGTTTAATTTTTTCAATCTCATATATACCGACATTTTCATATACATACTAAGGTTAACTCGGCGAAGACCGTCAGTTGGGTAAGACCGTATAGACCGTATAAGAAATACGACGAATTCTAAATAGCTACAAAGGTGGCACCCCAATGTGCGAAATCCTAAAGTTGTCTTAGTTCCAATAAATTTACAGAGATGGCATAATTTATAATACAAAGAAAGTAAACGACATGTAGCGTGCTGGCCAAAAAAATTGTCTCTGGCCTTTTTGAAAACAGCGACATATTCAATGTCAAAAATATATATACAAATTTTTCCTCGACAAAAGAAGTGGATATTAAGTTTCTTACAACGAACACGCCCCTAAATTGGTGACCTCCGACGCCTGTAATTAACGCTCAAACATTATCGAGCAATCACAATATTCACAACCGAACGGCGAGGCCCTATACAACGGTGACTTCTACATTGCACCGACGAATTTCACGACGGCCAACTACGCAGAGGATAGGACCCCTGTATGACCCGTGACTCATCCACTTCAAATACAACGGTGAGATCTTTCCTTTACTGAACGTGCAGTAGAAATAACTCACAACCACTCAACGAAGGAATCGAACGAGGACCGTATCTCAGCTTAGTAACATAGTGTCATTATATTGAAACGTTTATAATAAGATCTTCTTGTCTACTAAAAGCACAGCCAGATGTCTTCTGAACCAACAACCGTCTACAACATGGACTGAGCAGCAATGGAATTGGCTTCGCTTAAAGAGATGGTGCAGCAACTTACTCATGAAGTGGCATCATTACAAAATCAAAAGCACCGTGTATCCCGTAGCCGCTCTGTTTTGACCAGCAGAAAACGGAGAAAAAAATTTGGTAGGAAAGCCAAGAAATGTACTCCTCCTTGTAATTGGACTGAGGAAAAACTCGAGCAGCAATCAGTAACGGCGGACACTGATTGCTGTTCATTAGAAAGTAATAATCGTCGCTTATTTGTTACTGACAGGATCACGAAGCACCGGTTACTTGTCGATACCGGGTCTAATCTAAGCTGTTTCCCTTATAGCTGGTTACGAGAAAAAAGATGCCCCTCTAACTGGGAGCTCAGTGCCGCTAACGACAGCTCAATTAGAACTTTTGGCACCGTCACTCTCCGACTCGACTTGGGACTACGCCGTGATTTTAGTTGGGAATTTGTAGTCGCAGATATCAGTACTGCCATTATTAGCGCAGATTTCTTGGCACATTACCAGCTTTTGCTAAACTGTCACAACAAGAGGATAGAGGATGGTAAGACTGGTCTATCAGCAAACGCTTCCACAGCCGTTATTGAGCATTCTAGCGTTAAGGCAATAGGTCCCTCGGATTCTGCATTTGTACAAGTGCTTGCCGAATTCTCAGACATTTTCCGACCTCCTGGTCTTCCTCGCTTTCATAAGCACAATACAGTCCACCATATCTGGACTACAGATGGGCCTCTAGTATCATGTTGACCACGTCGGTTAGCTCCTCAGAAACTTACTGCTGCCAAGAGCGAATTTGAAAGCATGGTACGGAACGGCATTGCCCGCCCGTGTCAAAGTGCTTGGTCCTCTCCACTTCATATGACGCTCAAGAAAGACTTATCTTGGCGTCCTTGCGGCGATTATCGCGCATTAAATGCGCGAACCATACCTGACCGTTATCCTGTCCGACATATGAACGATTTCAGCCACAATCTAGCAGTTCGAAAATTTTCAGTACCATCGACCTGGTAAAGGCGTACCATCAGATTCCGGTACACCACGAGGATATCCCGAAGACCGCCATTGTTACACCATTTGGCCTCTTCGAATTCCCCTATATGACCTTTGGTTTACGCAACGCTGAACAAACGTTCCAAAGATTCATTGATGAGGTCACACAGGGATTAGATTTCGTTTTCCCTTACGTGGACGATATCCTCGTATTTTCTGAGACCGAATCTCTGCACAAAGACCATCTCAGAATCTTGTTCAAACGCCTACAAGATTATGGCGTCATAGTGAACGCATCAAAATGTGTGTTTGGTGCCCAAGAAGTAGTTTTTCTGGATTACACCATTAACTCAAGGAACTCGTCCTCCTCAGGGTCGAGTACAAGCTTTACTGAATTATTCACCGCCTAAAACTATCCAAGGTGTACGACGTTTTCTCGGCATGTTAAATTTTTATCGCCGCTTCATACCTCATGCTGCACAGTTTCAAGCACCACTCATTGACGCAGTAGTCGCCACCAAGAGTAAAGGTGCAAAACCATTTTTAGGGACGCCTAAGCTGTTGGAGCATTTTGAAGCCTGTAAAACTTGTCTTTTAAAGGCAACTTTACTTCAACATCCAATTAACGATGCACCTCTCGGTCTGTTCACAGATGCTTCCAGCATTCACGTAGGATCGTGTTTGCAACAACAAGTCAATGGTCAATGGTATCCTTTAGCTTTTTTCAATAAAAAATTTACTTCCAAACAATCACAGTGGCCTGCTTATTACCGAGAGTTATTAACAATATATGAAAGTGTACAACATTTTCGTTATATTTTAGAAGTTAGCAATGCAACCATTTTCACTGACCACAAACCTCTGTTATACGCTTTTGAACAAAAAGAGAAGCTTCCTCTTGCACAGCTGAACCAACTATCTTTCATCAGTCAATTCACAACTGACATTCAGTACATTAAAGGTTCTGAAAACCTTATTGCTGATGCCATGTCACGAATTGAGGCAATTTCATTAGAGCAAGAATATGATACCTTAGCACGTTCTCAAGGCACTGATGAAGAACTTCAAAATTTGTTGAAAAACGGTTCAAGCCTTAAACTTACCAAAATTAATATTCCTGGTACTGGCGTTTCTCTATTTTGTGATGTTTCCACAGATAGGCCACATCCGTATGTGACTCCAGAACTGCGGCGGGTTGTCTTCAATAAGCTGCATAATTTGAGCCATCCCGGCGCACGAGCTACCACCCGCCTTGTCACCGAGCAGTATGTTTGGCCATCCGTTAATAAGGAATGTCACGAGTAGTCGCGAGCGTGTCCTGCCTGCCAACGCAGTAAAGTTTCCAGGCATAATACCGCTCCCCTCAGTAATTTTAAATCTCCATCTGGTCGATTCCTCCATGTCCAAATGGACATAATAGGTAGACATTACCTTTTTGCAGTGGTTATCGCTATTGCTTAACTGCAATAGACCGGGTAACGAGGTGGCCAGAAGTATGGCTGATGCGTTCTATAACCGCAGAAGAAGTGGTAAAGACCTTTACTAAAGAATGGATCTCTAGATTTGGCATACCACTCTGTATCACGACCGACCAAGGTACTCAATTTGAGTCTGACTTATTTGAATGAATGAATTCTTTATTGCACACATTTGGTTGTACATTGGCGAGCTTAATGCCATGAGGCATTCTCTTCCAGCTAACCAGCGGTATTGATGTCAAAGACTTTTGTAGGTAGTGCCAATAAAAAGCAAAAGAAAATTGATAAAGAAATATATATACATAAATATATACATATATGCACCTAAATAATAAAATAAATAAATATATATATATAGTATAAATATACATACATATATAAACATACATACATACAAATATATAACAATAACAAAGATAGTAATAAACATTGCACAATTATGAGCACTCTGCCTCCTGTTTCTCAATTAAATGTCGGTGTAATTGAATTTTAAAGTTATTTATAGTTTCAGCTTCTTGAAGTCGACGCGGTAATGAATTCCATAATCGTATGGCAGTTATTGTGAAGGAGTTCGAATATATATTAGATCTGTGCTGAGGTATCTCCAGAGTTTTGGCGTATGCCGAACGAAGATCACGCCCATGAGCCGTTAGGAAAATGAATCGCTCCTGGAGATATTGTGGAGATTGAGGGTCAAATAAAATACGATATAGAAAATGCAATATGTGAGCATTTCGACGAGAACGTATATCTAGCCAGTTTAGTTGCGCACGAAATTGAGAGATATGATCGTACTTACGAAGCCCGAAAATGTAGCGAATGCACAAATTTAGTAGACGGTCCTTATCACTTTTGCCACTACACGACGAAGGACAACCGCATATCACCCACAGGCAAATGAGCGCGTACATAGGAAACTTAAGGCCTCTTTAATGTGCCATGAACAGTCCTGGTTGAACGCTCTACCATTTGTACTTCTAGGCATGTGCTCCGCTTTTAAAGAGGACCTCAAGTATACAGCCGCCGAGCTCATGTACGGTGAAACATTGCGACTCCCAGAAGAACTACTTGTTGCACCCTAATATTTGTGAAGATCTAGCTGATTTGATCGTCAGGATGCGTAAACATATGTCGAACATTCGACCAGTACCGGCATCTCGCCATGGTAATCAAAAGTCTTTCTTATTCAAGGACATATCAGCAGCTACGCATGTATACTTCCGTGATGACGCTGTTCGACGCCCTCTTCAGCCGCCTTATACTGGACCTTATCAGGTTCTTGAACGGTCAAGTAACGACAAAACGCTTACTTTGGACATCAAGGGTAAGAAAGTGGTAGTCAGTATCGATCGCGTAAAACCTGCTTTCTTCTCGGAAGTTACTCCTCAACCCTTATTTCCACCATCTTCACCAATCACATCCGTTCCTCCAATCCTCAAGCCGCCTATAGACAATCTACCTTCACCCTATGTTACTCGATCTGGACGTCGTGTTAAATTTAAACCGTTGTTAGATTTGTATAGAACTTTCTGTATATAGTTGTATTATTGCCATTGTAACTAATTTAGGTGTATTATAATATTATTAAGACTGTTGTAATTTGATGTTTTTATATCAATTCTTTGTAACATTGTCTTTACTTTTCTGTATGCTTTACTTTTTTATACTTAATGTAAATATGTGTATAACGTCATACTTTGTAAATGTTTATATACTGGGCTTTCTTTACTCCGTAGGGGGGTGGTGTAGCGTGCTGGCCAAAAAAATTGTCTCTGGCCTTTTTGAAAATAGCGACATATTCAATGTCAAATATATATACAAATTTTTCCTCGATAAAAGAAGTGGATATTAAAAGTTTCGGTTGCAAAGAGAGTGTTTGATTTTATCGTAATCTTACAATGAACACGCTCCAAAAGACATTTCAAATTTAGTCGAGTAGTCAACCGTCATTGCGATAGCATCACTCTGTCGAAAAAATTGTGTTGAGTGTTCTAATTAAACTATTATTCGGTTCTGGCCAGGTAAGTTCATTCATTATTAATTTCCTTACCTAATTAATGTATTACGATTAAACAAAATCCATTTTTCACGAAGTTACATGTGTTGAATAAAATCTAACCTCAAAATGCAATAGTAGGGGAAGTCCGTCTAGTACTAGAGGGGAAGATCGGCATATGCTATTCTTCGCCGTTTCCAGATATTGCAAACAGTTTCTGCTTAACCCCGTTTTTAGATTTATTTAATGATTCTTATTGCAAATTTATTTTTTGGTTTATTTATTTATTAATTCTTATAGGAAATTTATTTATTAATTCTTATTGCAAAATTTACCCAAATTAATTTTATTGTTGCATATTAAAAATTGCATTAAGTTACATTTTTTATTAATCTTTCAGGTGTTTTATTTAAAAGTAATGGGAAGGTATGAAAGGATATCAAACAGAGGATCGTACTCTAGAGAAAAGCTAAAAGAAGCTGTACAACATGTGAAAAGCGGCAAGATGAGTGGTTATAATACATCAAATATATACCAAATACCCAGAATGACTATTATGGACCACGTGAAAAATAGACGAGTTAAATCTGCAACGCTTGGACAAAATAAAGCCATCTCACCAGATATAGAATATAAATTGGCTACGTGTCTACATTTAATGGAAAAAAATGGTTTCGGACTTAGCAGAGTAGAAGTTATAGAAATGGTTAGAGAATATGTTATTAGAAATGATCTAGATACGCCATTTAAGAATTCTACGCCTGGCAAAGACTGGTTTTTGGCTTTTAAAAAACGTCATGGCCTATCTGTAATAAAGCCACAAGCTGTAGAGTATGCGCGGAAAAGGGTTATGGACCCATTTATTATCTATCCCTATTTTACTCTTCTGGAAAAGACCATAAGCGATTTAAATTTGACATCAGCTGGAAGAAATAATACTACGGTATTGCTTGGTGCCAGTGCTTCAGGAGAAAAGATGCCAACTTTGATCATCTATAAAGGGAAGAATGTATGGGACACTTGGACTTCTTCCGAAGCGTATCCAGGGACATCTTATGAGGCAACAAAAAATGGCTGGATGGAAACAGAAGTGTTTGAATCGTTCTTTAAGAAAAGTTTTTTACCCGCTGTCCAAGACCGACGCCCGGTGCTTCTTATATACGACGGGCACTCCACACATGTTGGGCTGCATATAATTGAAGAGGCCCGTAAAGAGAATATAACAATCATAAAATTGCCTCCACACTCGAGTCACATTATACCACCACTCGACATTGCAGTAATAAAGCCATTTATGGATCGCTGGAATGCTTTATTGGTAAAGTGGCAGCGGCTGAACGTCGGAAGAGTTATGCCAAAAAATGAGTTTGCTAAATTAATTGGTCAGCTATGGACTGAAATAGATCCACAAGTATTACGCAACGGATTTAGAAAAGCTGGCATATACCCTGTAAATCGCAACCAAATCAATGAAAGCCAGTTTGATAGCTTAAAACTAAGACATTGGAGAGAATATGAAAATAAACGAAACGGAAATGATGACATCATGAAGAATAATCCAAAAAGCTTGTCGGTGATAGCACTTAATTTATACAATAAAACCAATTTACATGAAAACCCTGAAGATTTAAAAGGAATCTATACCCATAATAAGCCTTTGGAAAGTCGTACACGAGATCATAACATTACATTCGAAGAACTACTTCTACAAAAAGTAAGACGTGTTGATAGTTCACCCAAACCACGGTGGCGAAAGGTAGCATCAGGTGCTGAGGTGATAACTCACTATGATGTTTTGGAAAGGAAGCAGGAAGAACAAAGAAAACAAGCTAAAATATACACCAATAAGAAACTGAGAAATGGTAAAGACACACAATCACCCAAACTATTAATAATGTTGTTTACCTGAAAAATGTTCCCAAAAACGATTGTCAAATGCTCCCATTTGCAGTGAAAGATTTAAAATACCTGCCTTCTTGTTTTCAGAGAGACAAATCTGATTCTCTTAAAATAAATATTATTTCCAATATATTAATTAAATCACCCAATACCGAAAAAGAAGACGATACTACAGCTCAAAAATATACTACTACTAAACTAATAATACCGGGTAAAGAAAATAAACTTTAACATAGCAAGAAGATACAATCGCGCAAATACACTAAATTAGTAAAGAATCAAACTGATAATAAAGTTTTGAATACCAGATTTTCACACGCCACAGTTTTGTATGATAAACGATCAAGTACACAAAATGATAAAACTTTCGACTCTACAAACCTCTACAAAAACCCTAAATCAGGATCATCGGGACTATGTAAATCGAAATATAGACGATGTTCTTCATCTTCTACTACCAGTGTTACCGGTTCAATTAGTAGCTATGGCGATTCCGATATAGCGGATATAGTATCAGATAGTCCTACTTTAATAGACAATGATGAAGAAAATGAATCTAACACATTACCGCAAACTTCAAATATAGAAAATATTGATTCCGTAAATGATTTAACTTCCGACATAGATAATGATAACAAAAAACATAAAGTCCGCACGTATGATTCTGGTGACAATGTATTGGTAAGATACCATATAAGACAAAAGTGGATGTATTACGTCGGCAAATTGAAAGTTAAAATAATGGAAGATGAACCATTTTATACAATACGATTTTACAAAACATTTAAAAAACCAGAACTAATATTTAAAATGACAAAGAAGATTGATAGGGATGATGTTCCTGAAATATTGATCGTAAAAAAAGTTAATTTAACACAAAACCCTAAAACATTGAATTCTTTTTTTGTGGATGATGACAACTTGATTTACTTTTAGGTTTAATTTTTTGTCTGCGGAATAATTGGTAAAATACGCCTCAAAAATAATGTCCAAAACAGTTTCGTAAGTCAATGGACTGATAATTTGGCTGAAATGCCTTTAATTGATATATTTTTTATTCATTTAGTCATTGACTCCCAAAACTTTTCTGAATACAACTTTATTTTTAGTATTTTTGGAGGCCGGTTTACTTTTTTTTTCTATTAAAATATGTTAAGTGCCAAAATAGTTGCCCAAATTGTAGTATTTATTTAAATGACAAATAAGCAAAGACGCTCTATGTACACATTTTGTAGGTCGCAAGCAGAATAATATTTTTGATTTTAAATGAATGCTAAACAAATATATACCTTTATTTTTAATATCACAAAGCTTTTGCCAAGGGTACATTTTTTAATATTTACTTTTTTTGATAAGTAAAGTGTTTATTTTGATCTGATTTATTTAAGAATTGTTGTAATTTTTGTTTGTTTCAAAATACTTTTTTAATCCTTCTTAATTTACTTTTCCAAGAATTTTAGTAGATATAAATTTCTTATAGTGATAAATATGGAGTAACGAATTATCTACAAATGTTAGGATAAGTTACTTTTGATCTCTTAAAATAATGAATATAAATAATAATAATAGACATACTAAAGAAAGTGGGAATTTACAATTCCACACTTACTATTGGAGTCAAAATACTACAATAATAAGAACGTTCTTTTAAATAAAAAGCTGATTTATAAAAACAAACATATTTTTTTGTGAAATGTGATGAACATGTTTTTTACCCCTGAATGGCAAAGTATGCCGAACTTACCCGCTAACGCTTCTTTTTCAAATATTAGCCCCTTGGTGCATCTAATTTAAAATTGTATAGCACACGTTCCATTACTGTTGAAATATACACATATACAAAATGTCTATATTCGTTTAAACAGTGTAGCTATAGGGATCTTTCTCATAAGACGGTCTTATCCGACGTGGCCCTGAAATGCACCTATTCCGCCGCTTTTACAAAACCTGTATTTATTTCTAAACCTATTATTATTATATGAATTTGACAGTTTCATTTAGTAGTAAACTAAATATATGATCGCACAATGTACTGAATTTCCCTTGAAATATAGAAGAAATTGTCAAGTTTGGTTATTGAATAAAATTTTAAATGAAGTATTATAATAAGTAGTATGTAAGAATTCGGTCTTAGCCGAGTTGACCTTAGTTGATACGCGCGATGTTTTCTATCGTAACAATTTACTTTATTTACAGGAGAAAAAACACAAACAATTGAAAGCAAAAATATACTTTGCTTACAAAATGTCTTTGTAAATAATGTAAGTGATTTAATTCCTCTGTCCTGTGCATGCCACAACACCGTTTGCCCCCTTCTTCATGGCAAGAAAACAACATCGCTGAACCTGTAGTGCGTTTTAAAACTGTAATGTTTTAAAATTGTAATAATTTAATATTTAATGTGAATATGGGAATATTTTTTAAATAGAGATTAAGTAATAGCAAACTTACTATTTCGAAATCTGTAAAGTAATTTTTGCGTGTGTTAACACCAACGGCATAGCGCTATCGTTTTATTTATATTATATACAGGTATATATAATTTCAATAAAAATATTTTATCAAAATACATCTCTAATGCTCGACAATAGCGCGACCTACCGGTTACAAATTTAAACTCAAATATCAATCATCTAGAAAGTAACGCTGTCTTCGCAAGAGCATTCGAGACTCATACCATTTTGCATTACAATGTTCTTTAATATAGCGCGAATGGAGATACGATCTAATAAAACATTACAGATATAAGAAAGTACATTCGTGAAAGCTTGCTTCGGGAACAGAACTCTGTATCAATAATATACCGTATATAACGTCTCTGAATGTGACGATAAACAGCCTTATATTCATAACAGCCTAGTACAAAAAGCTCAGCATACCTACCATTTACCATAATACTCATGTCCTAAGCTATTCTAACGATTTTTTTTCTAAAATTATCTTGAGCGATATTTTTTAGAAATGTGAAAAAAAACAGTTGTTTTTATATTGTTTTCTTACTAAATATAGTATAATTTGATTGACACTATTTGTGCTTGCCTGTATGTTCGCATAGTTATTTTAAGCTCCGTAACAGGTTTTAATACGATTTGCAATAACATTTAAAGAATTTCCTCCGGGAAGCTCATATATATAATACATGTATATTACATCAAGAAAAAGCAAAAAAAATCGGTCTATTCAAAGCTCAAAATGTATATTTCGGGTGTTTACGCTGGCCTACTGTACACTGTACACTGAACATTTGGCACTAAATTTATAACGTGACAAATCACACTTGATATTGGCGAAATTACCTACATAGGCAGAAGCCATACCGTAACCATAACATAAATAACAGTCCTTGCATTGTAGTGTTTTGTTCGGTCAGTCAGAGTGCCGGAGGCCCACCTCTCTTCCCCTTTCCTCCTTTCACTTCCCTTACCCTCCCCCACCCCCATATACAGGTTGCAACGCACTTGCGACACCCCTGGTATTGCTAGTGTCTACAGACGATGGTGGTCACTTAACATCGCATGACCCACCTGTTCGTTTGCTTCCTATGATACAAAATATATATATTGATATATTAAAGAACCTGGTATTCTAAAATTCTTGTTCTTCCAACGTTGCCGGCTCTTGTACTAAGGTGTCGTAAAAAAGTCTAGTTACATTAACTACAAATTTTTGTTTAGTTATCCTGGAGAACCCGTTGCGTTTTATGGGACAAAAGGTATGCTGGATGTATTCTCGTAATATTAGTTAACATTATGTCAAGTTGCGTCAAGATTGGTTCAGTAGTTTCAGAGTGATGGGTGTGCATAGGGACAGACAGACAGACAGACAGACAAAAATTGTAAAAAGATTATTTTTGGCTTCTATATCGATAACATAGTCTACCCTGATTAAAATTTTCAAAAAATATTTAATGTACAGATTTCGACTTGTTACAGTTTTAGTATAGTAAAATATAGAATAGATAAATAATAATAAATATTGCATTTAAGGGTTATTGGTGATAAACACTGTTCCTGCAACAATTTTTTTCACGAATGTCGAAAAAGTACATACACTACATTTTTATTATATGTATAGATTTAAAATTATACGCTAAAAACGATGTTTGTGTTACGAAACTTACTAAGCTTGTTTGATAAGCAGTATACTCGTATATCATAGTGCTAAACAGTAGATACTTCTGTCAGTGCATTCCACCCGGGTAAAACCGAGACGTGTCCCTAGTATCATATACATTTTGTAATGCGTCTCAGTGTATTTTGGCACCGTACATGTTTTTCTTGTTAGCTCGTATAGAATAACGAACGTAGACATAATATTATTTGTATCCCTTTACGAGCGACTCGAATACTTGGTCATCCATCAAATTAAGTTCCACATAAATTTGATTTGTGACAAAGCCATACAAAGTTTTATGAGACTTCGAAATCGGACGTGCCCTATTTTTCTATGTTATTTGAAACACTCTCATACATTTTTTTTTAAAACATCATAATATTTTTATTCGTCACATATGAAAAATAACAGTGATAAAAATTCGCAGTGACAATTATTTTTCATTTTATATGAAAAAAAACTTTTTAACAAAAAATTAAAGCGCCGAAAAACCTGAAAAGCAAAAAATAATAAACCTTTTACTTTATTAATCTTAATAACTAAGTTCTTAAAGTAATGTAAGTATACCTAAGTGATTTTAAGTCGGCGCCAAACAAGCAAATTAATTAATTACCTAAAGCATACATATAATAAGTTAATGTCAGCGAGACAACAACCCGAACGGGCGCACACATTACCGCTGGAGATTTCACATTGCATTTTTAATTTGATTTGGATATATGTTTTAAATTTAATTTAATTTGCTGAACTTTTTTCATTGTTTATTATTTGGCGCCGACTCAAAATCACTTAGGTATAACAACTTGGTTATTAAGATTAATAAAGTAAAAGTTTTATTATTTTTTGATTTTCAGTTTTTTCGGTGGTTTATATTTTTTGTTAAAAACATTTTATTTTATAATCTTTTGTGGCTATGATCTACTAATTAGTACATGCTTAATTTATTTGTAATACACAACTCAGAGACTGAATTATAAATCATCCCCTGTTTTCATACCCTTGGAATTGTTTTTTCTTAAAAAAGATAAAAAAAGAATAAAAAAAAGAATAAAGATAAAAAAGATAAAAATAAAAAAGATTTTTTAAAATCGGACTACATTGTAAAAAGTTATGTGTGGTCATAGATTAAAAAAATATATATACACTCATAAAAAAAGTCTAAGCAACATGTACTAATTTAAATTTTAGGATGGTTCTTCACATTATAACGTTGTATTTTATTTTTAAAATAATATCTTTAAGGTTCTATGATGTAAAAATAACAGCTGTTGTCTTTATAAGTTCTTTTAATAACAGAAATGAACAATATTAGAATATACTGTAGAAACTAAGATACATAAGAAACTAAACTTTTTTTTTACAAAATGAAATTTCTAAAGAAAATGTATTTATTATGAAAAAATAGAACAATTTAATACAAAATATGGTCTCTTTTGCTATTCAGAACTTGTCGGCAACGATTATTCATTGAATTAATGAGACTGTTTATGTCATCTTGCGGTATTCGCTCCCAATGGAATTGTAGCAAATCCTTCAGCTGTTGGGTTGTTGTCGCTCCGTCCAAGGCCTTCAAAACACGTCTCTGGAGCATGTCCCATGCGTGCTTGATGGGGTTGAGATCTGGCGATTGTGCAGGCCAGGGCAATACCCGGATGTTCTCCGTTGTAAAGTATTCACTGGTTCGCCGAACTGTATGTGAACGCGCATTGTCATGCATTAACCTAAAATCGGAGCCAAAGGTTCGTGCAAATGGGTAGGCATAAGGTTTGAGAATATCCTCGATGTCATTTTCAGCATTCATGTTTCTATTTACAAAAACGAGCTCAGTTCGCCTGTTCTTCATAATACCCGCCCATAACATAACTGTTGAGCCGCTGTATGGATGAAATTCCTGAACGAACCTGAGCCTTTCAGTATTTCCGGGCTGACGATACACTCGCACCCTTCTTGTATCAGGCTTAAACCCGAATCGCGACTCATCGGAAAACATAATTTTAACCCATTGTTCCTGGGTCCATGTTATGCGTTCTCTACACCATTCATATCGACGAGCGCGATTCCCGTGACGTATCGGTGGACACCTGATTGGGCGTCGAGCTCGTAGGCCGTACTCATGCAGTCAATTTCGCACAGTTTGAGGACTTACATCAACACCACTTGAAATTTGTAGCCTCAAACTTATCTCTCGAGCGGTTAACGTCGGCTAGCGTCTTGCAGTCAGTTGTATGTACCGGTCTTGCCGAGTGGTTGTACTCCTTTTACGGCCTGGATGCTGTTCAGCGGGTTCTCCTGTATTATTGTAGCGCTGCCAAAGACGACAAATAACACTTCTATGAATGCCAAAATGTCGAGATACCTGAGATACTTCCCGCTTGCAACATCCCCGCAGCTCTTTGCATTTCATCTGCCATCAAATCACATCGCTTCATGACGTAAAGAATATCTAACAATTCAATTTTGTCGCTAACTTTATTTAAATGGTTGGTAAAATTATAAAATCAAGACTAAACGTAGCAATTAAAACGCACTTAAATTCAAACAAATTCGCAGTCATTTGAATTTTATGAAAAAACAAAGCATAATCAAATTTTTTTTTACAACCAGCCAGTATGTCATCTATAACAAAAAATTTACTTACCTACGCACTTTGTTTGAGTAAATGCTTAGAAATTAATTAATATAAATGGTAAAATTTGTAATATCACGCATGTTGCTTAGACTTTTTTGATGTGTGTATATATACGCGTCGACTTGAGAACCTCCTCCGTTTTTTTCGTCGGTTAAAAAGGTGGTGACGACACATTGAATATTCTATCCCTAGTTTTCACTAACCATGCTGTTAATCAATGCCAGTGTGTTCAGATCATATAAATTCTATGTTTATTAAATTCATTTTACAAAGTGGAACTAACTTTCCGTTTGTGACCGCGATATTATATTATAATATATATACAGCGTGCTTGGTTTTGTATTCAACATTGGTTGTGACACGAACAGGTCGTATATTGGTTATGGCGTGACTTCTACCTCTATATACATGCTAGCTTTCTGCTGGCAGCTTCACTCGCTTACTATATGAAATTTGTATTTTTTATTTGTAACTTATATTTTTTTAATCTAAATTTCTTTAGGTACGTTAAGCGATGTTTATAGTAGTAGATACAGTTATCGTTTCACGTCACAACATGCTAATAAAGTGTGACCGAGCGTATTGTATTTGCGCGGCTTGCGTCTAACTAGGGACGCGTAGTATAGCGGCCTGATTACGTCTGATATTGATTTTTGAAATAGAACTTGTGCATGTCATATTTTAGATTAATTAATAAAGCGTATAAATAATTATATAGTTATTGTTTAGAGTGTCAATACATGTGAAAACTAGACTATTAAAATGTTAATACATCAGTCCAACATACAAATTATGAAATTTAAATAATTTATACTATAATTCATAATAAATTTAAAAGAGAACATAGTTATTTCATTGTTTTGAGTTTTCACTTCTATCTACAGTCATAACGGCGTCGACTTTTTTTTTTAAATTACGAGAAATCCATTCTTAAACATTGCCCCCAAATATAGCGTCAACATATTATACAATAATACTAATTTAAAATTTATATTTTTAGTATCTACTTTAAACTGGGTGAGTCAGTCAAGGCAATGAATTTTATTACTAAACTGAATTTTGTAATAAAGTTCATATCTTTGAAGTATTTCTGTTGTTATATGTAATAAGAGTGTTGTTATAAATCATAATAATAATAGCTTTGGTAGCCTTGGTAGGTTTTTTTTTATACCAAAGGAGGCAAGCGTACTGGTGGGTGACGTGATGTTAAGTGATCACCACCGTCCATAGACACTAGCGACATCAGGGACGTCGCAAGTGCGTTGCCAGCCCGTATATGGGAGAAGGGGGAGGGAAAGGAAAGGGAAAGAAGGAAAGAGGAAGGGACGTGGGCCTCCGGCTCTCTCACTGACTGAACGAAACACAACAATGCAAGCACTGTTATTTCACGTCGGTTATCTGTGAGAGGGGTTGTACTACCCCGGAGGAGCCGACCCATTAATACTGAAATCGAAAATAACTTCAGCAGGGCTCTACCACCTGCTAGGTAGTAGAGTCACGCTTAAGCTATTACTGGTTTGAGCATGAATGGTTAGGCTCGCCCGGGGTAGTACCTCTTGTGACATAAAAAAGCCTGTAACAGTCAATAGTCTAAGCAGAAGCATTTTTCGACATGGACGTAATCTTATTTTAAAATCACCAATATATAGTGGTCTATGGTAATTTCAAACTGTGGATTCTCTCAGGAAACGAGCTTGTTCAGTAGTGTGATATTTACAAATTGACGTTATTATTCGTTAAGTCACCGGTAGAAAATAAATGTATGTGCTAATGCTTCTTTACTGTTTTATTACGTACCGTGAAGATAAAGTAACAAATACTATTTTTTTATAGTGAACAATTGTTATTTCAATACTATATTCTACTTAGCACACAAGTGGGGCTACTGTAATATCCTAATAAGATTAATTGACATATCTTACTGCCATTTCCAGCTCGGTAGTTCGAAACAGAGTAATGAGTTTCGTCTAAGTTGCGAATGAACTATTATTAACTTCGCAAAGTTTGATAGTTCTGTTACGTTGAATTGATCGTTGTATCTCGATTATAACATGTACAGGTAATTCTAAATATAAACACAGGACTGTGTTGATTTATGTAGAGAAGAGTATAATTTACTTTAATTTTATTATTTTTATAACAAAGCTGAAATCACAGATGTATTTGTTGTAATCTTTCGCATATCTATAATCTGTGGACGGAGAGCTGTCATAAAAAATACGATTTATTTTGAAAGTCATCATTTTAAATTCTTGTGTTAATTTGGAATTTATATCGTTATTAATTACATCAAATGTCTCTTTTTCAAGTACAGTTTGCTTAACAATAATTTCAAACATATTATTCAGATGCGTCAGATAAATAAAATAAAAACTCTAATTTTAGAAAATCAATTTTGTTTTAATTAATGCGGCGTTCACAATATATATTAGGGTGGCCCAAAAAAACCGACTATTTTTTTTTGAGTCTCTGGTGAAAATATGTTAGTTTTTGATGTTTTAAGAGTCCACTCCAAAAGACAGCTCAAAAAAAAATTTTTAAGAGGTCACTCCAAATTTTTTAAAATTTCCAAAATCGTCAAAAATCGATTTTTTTTAATCATTTTTCTTATTATTTTACTTTTTTCTACAAGAAAAATGATAAAGATCCTGAAAATCTCAAGTTGAAATTTTAATATTTAAAGGTCGCAAGAAAAAAGAAATCAAGTTCGTTGATATTCATATTCAGAAGTAGCTCGAAAAGATATAAAGTACTTGTCTTGGAAACCTTGAAAAATTTGGAGCGACCTTTAAATATTAAAATTTCGACTTGAGATTTTCAGGATCTTTATCATTTTTCTTGTAGAAAAAAGTAAAATAATGAGAAGAATAATTTAAAAAAAAATCGATATTTGACGATTTTGGAAATTTTAAAAAATTTGGAGTGAGCTCTTAAAAATTTTTGTTTGAGCTGTGTTTTGGAGAGGGCTCTTAAAACATCAAAAACTAACTTATTTTCACCCAAGACTCAAAAAAAAAATAGTCGGTTATTTTGGGCCACCCTAATGTATATATATTAAGGTAGACTTACAAGTAAATTGTCATGAAGATGGGAATCCGCCACGTTAGTGAGGCATCATTAGGGACGCGAAGTAAAAGTAAAAAATAAAAAAAGAATGAACAGAATCGGCTGAGAAACAGAGGAGGGAGATGTTTAAACACTGCCTGTTTATACATAGGTGATTCTTTTGTTTTCAACGTACAAATATTTTTTTTTTTTACATTAAAACAATTAATATTTTTATTATCGTCTTCAAAAAACATTGCAAAAAATGCCATTTTCTGTCAGTAAAGTGCTGCAGTACCATTAACACTGACGTCCGACAAAACGGTCGCATTGACACTGAAATGGCATCAGTTATTCTCTCTACATTCGCTTAATATATTAACCTAGCATTCTGTCACGACATCACTAAGGTAAAATAATTTTTGAATTTTATCTAAATGTATGAGTAAAGATGAACTTATAAAGATTGGAGTTTTAGTTCGGCTGAGAAAAAAGATAAGCACAAAATAATGAAGATGGATTACAATAGTATTGATTGGTTATTATAGCTGCAATTGTGGCAGCTCACGAGTTTGGAGTAACTCATTTTCTAAACCACAGTTGGTTGGAAGATATTTCAGAAAAATACAAATAATAAAAATACTAATCATATTAATTACTAGCTTTTGCTCGCAGCTTCACACGTGTTAATGTAGACTTTGAGAATGAAATACAGCCCTTGTTACTCGTAGAATTTGTAGCTTTTTATAGATGAAAGATTTTTTTTAAATCGGCTATTTTTTTAGGTTATCCAATGTAAACATAAAATCTATAATCTTCATAGTAGTTGTATAGATTGAGAAAAAAGTTTAAATTCAGACTCGAATCAATTCAAAGATAGTTTATTCAATTTCAGCCCTAAGAAGACGTTAATGAACATCCAAACTTATCGGTCGGGAAAGTAACACACTCAACAAGAACAACCGGCGAGAAACTCGATCGGGCTTACCTTTTTAACGTATACATATATTTACAAGACATTACACGTTACAATTGTCTTTAATAGATACACAAATAGAGGTGTCAGTTCCAGACATCACCATCGTTTTTTTTTTTCGAAATGTCTACGCTATTGACCCAGCAAGGTCTTAACAGCTTCACCAGACTACACATCACCATCGTACTAATATTGATCTATCCTATAATAGACTTTTGACATAGTGCTTAAGCTTACAGTTCGGCAAATCGGTAATATGCTTTCGGACTTTCTTGTGAGACCTAACACTATTATCTAAAAAACTATTACTGTTTTTTCGGAGTCTAATACTATACAAGATATAGAACTATTAGATTGGTCAATTTAGCTGTTAAAATAGACTAGTGTGCGCCCAGTGGTCGACATTCGACCATAGTTAATGGATTTTTTAAAGTTTGAACTTTATTAGAGTTCTTTTGTCAAAGGGTACTTCTATAATCAACGACGTTTTTAATACTACCTAGCTTTTGAAAATAAATAATTTTTTGTTGATACATGAGGTTGAATTGCAACATTGTAACCGCGAAGGTCTAAGTCATGGATTACAATAATAGTTATATTCTATATCATTGTTGAATGAAGGATGAAAAATGGTAATTGGATCGTAAGAGTTAAAAAATACATACAATCGAGCAACTTCCTTCACAACCTCTTTGGAACTTCGTAATTATGGACGTCTATCAAAATGTCTTTTATATTTACATGTGTGTGTATGTTGTGTAAAATTCTAGTAGTAGTGTGATTAGTGCATATTTTAATTAATTTAATGTACTTCTAATGCATTTTATATAAAATAAACAGCTTTCTGCACTTCTCTGCTATATAAACTTTAACTATGCCAAATTTCAAGTTCACCCGTTGACGGGATATAGGTCAAAAAGGGATACAAAAAATTTGCTTCACGTATTAATATATAGATATTAGTATAGTTAAAAAAAATATGAACGTTATTTATGGGAGAAACTCAAATTGAGCAATGACTTATATAATGTCTTATGATAATTATTTAATTTGAAATATATTATTTTTATTGGCGCTTAATTTATTTTAATAAAAACATAAAATAATATGTACTAAAGTCTATCTTTGAGTATGATGTTCGATGAATATAAAAGTAGATGGAGACCGGAAAGGGTATGGATGGATTATGTGAAAAATGATATGTATGTAAAAGGACTGACATGAGAGATGAGAGAGGGTGGAAAAGAAAAAACATGTTGTGCCGACCCTACGATAAGGGTAAGAAGATGATGTTGTAGTAAAGTTTAGGAGGAACAATCTTTGCAAAATGCACCAATCCATTCATTATAATCATTACCGTAAAAAACAATAGAAAACCCTCCTTTATTTTAAATAGCGATTTTTTACACTACTCTCAATTCTTATTATAATTATAAATATTTGTATTAAATTTGCATTAGAAGAAACTTTTACTTTTAAATAATAATGCAAAATGTAGCACCAAATTTAGTAACTACCATGAAAATAATAATTTCTCTCGAAACAATCATTTTTATAACTGCGTGCCTCCTCATTACACTAAATCAAATCACAAACAATAACATAATTTAATAAAATGTCCGCAGTCCACGCAGACTAATACTTTACGCGAGACAGTTACATTCACTGCGCAATAAAGTATAAAATGAACCACAATTCCCGACGCGGGACCACGATTTTGTCCGATATGTTTTACGAAAAACGCTTTACGACCTCAGACAACACTCCGAACGTTGAATGAATTAAAAATAGATTAAAAAATGTTCAATCTGCATCAACCGCCTCAAATAGAGGTAAATGGACGCCATGACAGTAATTTTCCCGCGTACATTATATATGGCGACAGGTGTCAAAAAGTGTACTAAAAGTTTAGTACTCACCCGAGAGTCGTCATCGTTACGATGGTGTACCAAAAAGCGGCCGGGATCGAAGTAAAGTTGGTATCTTGTTCATTCTTTTCAGCGTAGAACATGACAGTGGCGAAGATGATAATAGCCATTGCGAGGGAAAATACTAAGAAACCCAACTCGCTGGCGCACGACTTCAGTGTATATCCGAGAATCCTTAAACCTTGCGAGTGCCTGGAGAATTTGAAGATTCTAAATACTCTGAACACTCGTAAAGTGACGAAGGCTCCTGAGACATCGTCATTGTCGGTGATTCCCAGACCGATGTAATAAGGCAGGATGGCAACCACGTCAATAATTGACATAACGGATCTGACAAACTTGCAACGATCCGGCGCCGCGAACAATCGCAGCAAGTACTCCGCTGTGAAGATCATAACGCACGCTGTATCGAGGCAAAAGAACACAATCTTATAACGCTCCCCACACGGCAGAGTTCCAGCACGACCTGGTCTGTGCCCGCAGGGGACTGTCTCAACAACGTTAGCCATTACTGAAACGGCTATGAAAAATCCTGTAACGTAATAAAATACGAGGGCAGCTGTCGATGTGTGGGGATTCTCGAATGCTCGCCACATCTTCTGTCTTAAGTCTGTCAGCTGTGGTAAGCTCTGATCTCCTGCCTCACTCAGTTTATCGTCCATCAAGCGTTCTGCGTTTTCTCTCTTCCTATCCCTGTAATCTTCATAACAACAATCCCCTATAACATCAGGTAATATTCCAAAGAAAGCCAACTCTTCATCGTACCCCGTCAGGCACTCGTGCTTCGGATAATGCAATTTTCCCGTCCTGTAGTAGTTAAGTATATGCCTAAATATATCTGGATCTCTGTCAAAGAAATATTCTCTGCTGTCTTCGTCGTAGAAGAATTCTCTCTCTGAGGATCCGAGGAGGGAATCCGGGTACTTCTCCAAAGTGTTCCGCCATGTTTCAAAGCGGCGCCCTGATACATTGATGAGGAGTTTCTCGTCTTCGGCTCTTCGTCTGTCTTTGGGGACGGGCGGAGGCGGGAGCGGATGGGTTGCGATCGGTACCCACCCGATGGCGGCGGCTCTGGCGAAGGGCAGCCAGGCGGCCACGGACGCCATCGCGTCTCAACACGGCACAGTCGCCGCGTCAACTGACGCTCCCCCCGCGTCGCGCTATTTCGGTATCCCGCCCAGATGGGTGCTAATGTTGCCAGCTACTGATTTATAATTAGCATTTAAAGACATTGTTTTCGTTTTATGATTTTATGCTATTCAAAGTTTACTGCTTATGAGATGTTTGATGTGTAGTCTGGCGCTAATTCATTGTTTAGTGAAGTTTAAATTAATTTTACTGCTTCACTTGTTGAATCATATACGTTTGTATTTTACATTTTACTGCAATTAAGACAGTTACAAATAACATATTTTCCAGTAAGTAGCCTTTTATTATTCCAATCTTTATTTTCAACTATAAGTATATTTATCTATTCGTGTAAACAATGGTTCTCGCTTCCCTTTCAGATAATTACATTTATCTTTGTTCTGTTTAACTGTTCGTAAACTTCACATTTTCTTTATCAAGCTAATATTAGTAATTAGAAAAACAGTTTACCACAATTACGTTTTAATTCTGGCGACCGGCAACCCTATCCCGGGAGAAAACTCATTGCGACTGCGTAGTCCGTGACGTCACTGCCTAATAAATTGATTTTCATCTACCCATCCCTGTCAGGCTCATATATCGGTATATACATTCCTCTCTGTCACCCACTTTTCAGCGTTAGTGACCTTTTTGTATATTTTTCGCAACTATCTAAGAGTTCTCTGAAGGCTTTTGTCTTGAGGTGGAAAGGCTTGAATATAGCTCGCGGCAACACTTGGGTATTTTTATAAGTGCCACTGCAGAATACTAGCGTTTGCGTTTAAGCAAGTGAACTAAATCTTTAGAGGTAACATGGAAAAATCGCAACGTCAGTTTGTCTGGACGTAACTTAAATTTCTACTAACTTTTACCATCGACTTCGCTCGGCTATCGTTTCTGTTTTTAAGTTCTTGATAGCTTTTGTATTTATTTAAGATATTAAGCGATGATATAGTCCAAGATGACAATGTGCCTATAGATTATTGATGACAATTTTTCACATTCCGACAAATTAGAAAATGTGCATCCAACACTACGTTTTTCCTTCACCGATATTTCGGATTTATTGTAGGGAATCGAACCTACAGGGATGACGTGCTAGTCGCGTACACTATAACTACCCCATTATCACTTTCAAAGCTATTTTGACTTATATAAGTTAACTAGCTGATTTCCACGACTTCGTTCGAGTTGCTCATTATCTCACTTCTTTTGTTATATTTTTCCAAGGAATTAGGCAGCATTTTCGACAAAATCTCTCAGGCGGCGTGACTTTTCCGACACTTTCAACATTTATCGTTATATTTCAACTAATTTACAAAAACTCTTGACAAATTATATACTTAAACCTTTTTTGTGAATCACTCTATCTATTATGAAAACCTCATGAAAAAAAAAACCATTTCGTTCTCATGAAAATAGTATCGTTGTCTCACGGGAACTGCGTATATCTTCTATTTATTATATTACTTGAATGCGAATATTTCATTGTGGATTGTCTTTTATTTTTGAAATGTAAACTTCTCAAGGCGCATTGAGCGGTTTTTTTTTATACCACGTCGGTAGCAATCAAGCATACGGGCCGCTTGATGTAAAGCGGTCACTGCAGCCTATGGACGCTTGTAATATCAGAAATGTAACATGAGCGTTGCCAACCTCTAAATAACCTATTTATTTTACCCTTGAAGTAGTAAGTGGTTCCTGGGTTCGGGAACCCTAGTAACCTGCGGGCAGCCAGCGACAAACCGTTTCACCGGGTCTCTCTCCTCGAGATCTTGGCGTATCCATAAAGAATCCCCACGTTAACAAAAAAAGGTGCATTTAATCCGATATTAGTTTTTATGGCTGGAGTTTCAAGTAACTTGATGGGGTGCCTTGAGAATGTATGTAGTATGTTTAAGGAGAACCTTTGTTGGAACTGTGGACAGTCAATTATACCATTCAAAGTTTTAAAAAGGAAAATAAGGTTAATTAGTTGTCTTTAAGTAGTTAAAGAGTCAATTTTCAATTTCAAAACCTGTAGGTTGTCCAGGTAAGAAAACTTACTTTACTCCTATAAGATGTATATGACACACATATCTCTTTTGTAAGGATTCAATTCGCTCTTGACGTTTTTTATACAGTGGGTACCATACAACACTAGAATATTCAAAAATATTTCTGACATATTTATTAAATAATATAATTTTAGTTTTATTATATTTGAAGCCTTTTTATTATAATAAACCCCAACATTTTAGATGCTTTGGATACAATTTAGTTAATGTTATGTACAAATGATAGTTTAGAATCGAAATGCACCCCCAAATCCTTTATGTAGTTCATTTCTTTGAGGGCCGTACTAGATATATTATAATCAGATGGTATAACATGACGGGTTCTGGTAAATTTTACATAGTAGCATTTTTCGCCATTTAACACAATGCCGTTACTACTACGTGGTTAGACAGTGAATTAATATCACGTTGGAGATCAAGGCAGTCTTCAGTTACGTTGACGACATTTACCAACTTTAAGTCGTCCGCAAGCAAGTAGGACAATCAAGACAACATGAAGCATATATTCGAGTATCATTAAGTCTTCTTTTATTAAAATCTGTTCAATCTATGAAAAGTATTGTACTTTTAATGAATACACGACTATCTTGTACAAGAGACAAATAAATTGACTTAATACATTCAAATGACTTTATTAATCGTTTTTTTTTTTTTTACATAAAGGTCCACGTCAACAAAGTCGCGGGCACAGCTGGTTAGGAATATTGTGATAATTAACTCAGACAGTAATATTAATTTAAGTTTGATACAGAATAAAAAAATCACAAAGCGCTATGTAGAGATAGATATATTTCCTAAACAAAATGTCAACCTAAAATTCCTTCTAAATAAATATCAAAGAAATGGATAGAACGTGATGGTGGCCAATAAGAAACAAGTTGTATACGGTGTTAGTAGTAGCGTGTTCTTTTGAAACTGAGGATAATAAAGTGCATGTGTTGGTAACCACTAAGCTATGCGATCTAAACAGCGATTAGCAAGACATGTATAAATCTGCTGGCATCTATCTATAATTGGAAGATACTAGTCCAGTTGTCAGCAAACTGCAGCTCACTAGCCGAATGTAACTCTTTCTGCTCTACATTGTGACTCTACCAAAAAACATTTAGTGTAGATAAGGAATATTATTTAACAACTTATTGTATAAGATAGAAGTTATCCTTTGAAACGCAAGTCTAAAGAATAAAGATACATTTTTAGAAAGTAGCCAAACCACAGCTAGTCGCTCGTGAAAACTACCTATTTAACAAAGGCAAGTTCGAGAGGTATGCTTTAAACTTGATTATTTTTCAATAAAAATATTTCTACTAAAGGAAAGCTTAAGTTTAACAAAGATACCCTTTGAATAAACCCCATTTTCGTATTTGTAATGTATGTAATGAAACACGGACTGTAGCAGAATGACGTATATTATAGGGTACATTCATAAAATTAATGTATTTATACACCACAGTATTGTTTATATTTGGCTTTCTTGACGTATTTACCGCTAACTGCACTAGTTAATACCAAAACGACAATTTTTTTTTCGATCTGACTACGCTATTGACTTAGCAAGGCCTTAACAGCTTCACCGGACTACAGCGTGACAAACTAAAAGATTATAGTGAGAGCTACTACTGCGAATGTTACCCTGTGTTGCAATTATTGTTGATGCCACGAGATGGCGCTGATCATTGTCCTACAACACATTTGTTAGAAATAAAATTGATTGTCATTTTTAATAACATAATTGGCGTACATTAAATATTAAGGTATTTAAATCCAAAGTAAATTTGACGGACAGTTGGATTGTCCGCATCGTCTGACGCGCACGAGCTCCGCGACTTCCGCCTGTTCTGCGCGATGATGCGTCGCATCAGCGCCACCTCTTCCCGACCGATGACGGCAACGGGGAGAACTAGAAAAGGCCCTTCTAAGGGCCAACCAGCCGCCGCTGGCTAAACCCGAAATATTCAGATTACTTTGGCTAACCAGAAGATAATCCAGACTACCCGGACAACCCGGTTAATCCGGATCCAGATACCGCGTCTTGACGATGAAGAAGCACCAGTCTGCTCACGGAAATAGATATCCTCCCAAAGCCTGAACCTAGCATCGCACCTGAGACGGAGACGTTCGAAAGCGACTTATCCGCTTTCGCCGAGTTGTTCTCAACCCGGGCCCTGTCTGAGAAGCTGAATCACTGGATAGCGCTATATTTTCGCGTCCGACGGGAAGCAAACGACGGCTATGCACCCTGCGACGAAGATATAGAGGCGCTAATGTCTCCTATGAAGACGACATTAACGCTCCCAGAAATCCCCGACTGTAAGTTGAAGTGATATCCAGAGCACCGCACTGCAAACGCGACGAAACGGAGCCCGAACGAATTCCTGCTTTATCAGACGCCTACCCGCCTGAGAGCAAGAGGTATAAGCCCTTCTCACTCGCTCCGGCATCGGAACCCACCATAGTACCATCGAGAGCCGCGTGGCGCCACTAGCGCCTACAACCGAGTCAAGACAGCCAATAGAAACACGAGATGAAGCTATACCAAACGAGAGCCGCATGCACCTGCCGACTCTGCCTGATCCTATGCCGCCATGGAGGCTAAATCTACGCCGTCAACATCAATGCCCGGAGGAAGCGCCGCGACACCGAGCGCGACATTCAAACAACGCTGCCCTCCGATCGTCGTAGAGAATCTGCCCGACTGGCCAGAACATCTCCGGTGGCTGGAGGGCTTGCTGGGACGTACACCGAACGCGCGCTCGTATAGGCGTGGGGTTAGCTTCCTCCCCGAGAACCTCGAGGAACACAAAATCATCAACGACTACCTAAAGCAACTAGACGGGGTGAGCTGGTTCACCTACTCCCCCCGCACAGAAAGAAGCCTCAAGGTCGGTCTACCCGTGAACACTGACCCTGAGAAAATCGCTGAGGCCCTCCGAGAGAAGGAAAGAACCGGAATATACCCGAATCATACAGGGAAGAAATGGTAGACCTGGGTGCATCTACCACTGCTCCCTGCGAAGAACACCAGGCCTCATACCGGCCATCTATAATGTTGAAGAGCTCCTGCGAATCAAGACGACCATTGAAGCCTGGCGTGAGAGGAGAGGCCCGGCACAGTGCCATCGGTGCCAACAATTCAGGCACTCCTCCCACTACTGCCTTCGCCCGAAAGCCTGCGTGAGGTGCGGGGGGCCGCACTTCGCATCCAGTTGTCATCGCCCACATGAAGAACCATCCTCCTGCGCAAACTGTAGGGGGCCTCACCCTTCTAATAACGCCCGCGCATGCCCCGTTTTCCGTCGCGAAGCGCGAAATCGCCGAGCGGGAATCGCTGCCCGGTCTGGTGACGCCGGACACGAAAAGGGAAACGCAAGTATCGCGACTACTATGCTCGAAGCACCGGCGTCAGGGAGCCTTATGGCCCCCGCCAACGATCCCGTCCAAAGAAGAAAACCCAAGACCAGAAGTCCAAAAACAGGAGAAAGCAAAGAGAAGGAAGCTACCCAGCAGCTAGCCCCCCTAGCCTCCCCCGAGATCATCCGTGACGCTGTCATGAAAATACTAGCCACCGCAGACAATACCGAGACGATTGAACAATGTCTGAGGGATCTGCAAACCCTGCAACACGATGGCCAGACCTGTCAGCCGAAAACCACTCAGAAGAAGAAAGCCATATAGTCACCAACCCCCCGCCATATGGCGCCGAAGAAGCCCAGATCGCCCATCAGATGTTGCTGGGTGATAAACAAATAAAATGACACTCCCGTTGAGCCCGTGGAACCTTCGCAAGAGGGGCGACCCTGAGACGGATTCCCCGTACTTCTCCAGGGGGGCGCGAGAAGACTACGAGACGGACGGACAGTTTGATGGTTTTGTACATGATTTCAACTTATATATAGTATTTCTTTTTGTTTTTTTTTTTTTCGATCTGACTACGCTTTTGACCCAGCTAGATCTTAACAGCTTCACCGAACTACTATATATATAGTAATCACAACGCACAACTATCGGCGTACAGTTCGGATTTACGAATTATTTATAGACGAATCAATATTTAATTTAAAAGTGATTTTATTTTTTTTACTGTGCGGCTTAATATAGTAAGTATTAATCTTCCTACACTATTAGTCGTTGAGAAGCTTAATGTATGTGCAACAGTACAGCGGCTCTAAATTCCTTATTCTAAAGCTCCACCATGGGAGTACATGCAGGGGGGATGACAGGTAGACATCCTGCAAAATAATTCAAAATTAAAGACGAATTCGATCATTTTCAATCTTGAGCAAATCAAATAATTTCAATATTTTTCAAATCCTAACATAAATGAGAATACAAGTTTATTTGTCTGTTAAGCTTTCAAGCTTTAACTATTCAAATGATCATTATAAAATTGCATGAACGTTGTAAGGATATTAAAAGACATACAGTATATTTCATCCAGAAAATGTACTGCTTCAGTGGGATAGGTTAAATCTACAATTTTTCGACCGCTCTAAATATGGTCGCCCAGAACACAAATATAGATACCTAATGTATCGAGATAATTCAAAGATAAGTAGACGCCAATATTAGATTCCCATAATATATTAATTTTATTTTGATTATACTCTTGAATATCTTACGCTCAATCACGAACGTGTGGCTATATTCGGAGCGGCCAAAAAGATTAGCGAGAACCGTACTTTAGCGCGAACGAAGCCGCATGCAAAAGTTAGTCTAAATATGTAAAAATTTAGTATCATGATGCTTGTCCACGGTGAAATTTGAAAGTATTCTACCAATTTTCATGAATGTTGGCATTTATGTATAATGTAATCCAATTTGAGAGACAAAATAACTTATATTTTGATATATCAATATTTTAACAGCTTATATTTCGATACGTCAATTTGAGAGACAGAATAATTTATAATTAATTATTATAATTTAAAAATATTAATTCTTTTGTTAAATAATATTTTGATATATCAATATTTTTTGAAGGTAAACATGTATAGGCGGAAGGTAAACCTGATTGTCGACGTGGCGACGCAAAACACGAACGTTGTACTATTAACGAAATACTCAAAAATATTTGCAAACCTACCTATATAAACATAAGATTCAAAATATTTTGTTGGTCACTCGTTATACCACTGTTACGCGACACGCGCCGACGACCTACCGCCGTTTGATAAATGCCGCCAACAAACTGCGTTTGCGCCTTGTTAAATTTTTGTATTTTGTATTTAATAGAAATGAATATTTATGTAATGAAATAAATAAACAGTCATTGTTTTATGGAACAAATTTGTAATGCTTTATCTTTCCATTATGCCATAGCTGATTCCTGTAGCAATATGTTTCTTATGCAAATAATTTATACAAAACAATTTCAATATTTCACATCTACAAGGAGTCCCGTGATGGCCCATTTTTTTTTAAATTTAAATATTAATCATTGTTATTAATTGTGAGTTTTATGAGTTTCAAACAGATGGCGTTATAAATTAGTTTGTTAACGGAAAACTGTTGGACCGACTGTTATAGATATATCATAGATGGCGCCATATTTTAATTTTGCATTTCTTTTTTAATAATTGAACCACGGCAATGCGCGGCCGTGTTACCTAGTATATGTATATATGTCGCAGCATTATACAGGAGCGATGAAAGAGAAGGACAAGCTTTCTAATAATTGTGACTGGCAGTCATGAAGTTGTTCTATCGGTCCGTCAGTTGTAAAATACGAACGGGGAGATGTCAAAATGTCATTGTATGATGGAAATGGAAAAATATAACACGTGTTGGCTATCTAATTGTGGTGTTATTTCTTTCTATCTGAATATGTACGAGGAGAAAGGCGTCCCTGAACAGATCATTCATGTATATACATATATAAAGTGTTAACATTAAAACACTTATTTCTTTGTAAAATTTACATTTAATCTTATCATATTTTCACCAACTATTTACATCAGAAAGCGTCACCTATACATACAAGAAACATATAATTTCATAATCATAATATATATTAGGTATATTATTTATTTATTAATCATACATATTGCTCATTTATTATGTCTTTCATACAATGCAAAATAAAAATAAACATTTCTCTCATCGATCTTGCCGTCTCAGAACAGCTTTCTATAAAAATTGCAATTCCTTAAATAAATAACAAGTAACCTTTTTTATACCAATTGCAAGGATTATCGAAGATCAAGATTTGTCAAAAAATTGTTTATGGGCGGGAAAATAAAATAATATTACAACTGAAAAAATTAAACTTTTATCATATTTATTGTAACCTAAATTTGATACATTTTAAGAGGGACCTCAATCTGTCATGCAGTGACTTCAATTTGTTATTAATCATTCTTGCGTAATTTTTTTTTTCGAAATGACTGCGCTATTTACCCAGCAAGGTCTTAACAGCTTCACCGAACTACTAAGGCGAGCGCTTAAGGCACTCAGCCGATTTTATTTTGGCAACCAGCTCAAGGGTGCACGGCACACCTCGGCTTGGCTGTTGCCTGTTGCATGCAAAATCGCGACCTATCTTAGCTAACCTAGCTAACTATTCATATATGTATGAGTTGTTGAAACGTATATGTATACCAAGCATATTCGCCTCAACAACTCCTCCATATATTTATTATCGGAAAATTGAGAGTTTTTCAGTTCAATAAGGGAAAAAAAACTAAACCCTTCCACTTTCATGTGTAAGCGTGTAGGCGTGCACGTGTGTGGAGGTGATCGTGTAGTGTTGTAGCGGTGATGTATACTTGTGTGTCACCGTATCGCGCAAGCAACGCACTCAAGGGCTCCCTACCAAGGGATCGAACCTAGGCTTGAGCAGCTGCCGTGGGAGGCCTAATCGGGTGTATGGGAGCGAAATTAACTCCCAGACCACGGCGGCGTGATCTGTGGTTACGCGGGCGTGGGCGTGGATACGCTCTGTTTCGAGGGACAGGCTGGTACTGATCGTATTCTTGCGTAATAGTTTTGTTGTACATGTATACATAAGTAAAGGAATGGGAATAATAACAAGAGGCATGAATACTCAGATGTCATAAAATTGGGGAGTTCTAACAAATGAGTGATCATCCTGTTAGAATACTAACAAATTTGTGATCATCCTGTTAGAATACTTATGTAAAGGAGCTTTTTTACTCTTTCACATAAAAACTACTTTTATTCAAAGAGCCGATTTTGGTAACACCGACATTAAACGTATCTACCAAAATCCACCGTTAAATGCGTGCTGAAGCATAGTAAATTCTTCTCTCTTGTAAAATTATAATTTTCAGAGTCATATTTATATTTCATTTAATTTTTCCCATAGCTATGGTTAATTAACACAGTTAATTATGACCTGTTTGATTTTCTTCGAATTAAAAAACACGCTTTATCAAGTCACACTTACATAAATGTCTTATATATATCATAAAAAATAAATATCAGTTCTTTTTCCAAATTATAATACTTTAAAAAAGAGTTTAAGAGAGCCACAGTCGCAAACTTCTAAACTTGGAATGTATATTTTGTAATTTCTCTTATTATTTATTTGACATAAAGTATTAGCTAAATATGTAAAATATCAGTACATAGTTGTATTATATAATATGCATACAAAAAAAAACCCGAAATAAAATAAATAAAACATAATATAAATATTATATGAAAAATAAAAACTTATCATACAAGAAAATTGCACGTCACTTTCTTTGGTGATTAAAAACAGGACTAGCCTTCGTTACTAATAGATGTGTCGTCATCTTAAATAATTAAAAAAAAAAAATCTTATAAATAACTTAAATATAATATTCACTAGATAGTTTTGACATAGCATTTGTTTTTCGCTTAAATCAACGAACCAGCAGTTTAAATATTAACCGATGTCAAATGACACTCACATTTTTTGTTTTAAACAGCCATTGTGGAACTGAAACTGTTAATCCTAATAGTGAATTATCTTTTTTTTTTAATTATCTTTTTGTTTTATTTTAGATATGTTGCTGTGGTCTAAATCAAGTTCAAATCGCTTTTTGACTTCTTTCGTAGAATTTGTTAAAAATCTACACGACACTGGCAAAATCAAAACCGTAGCATTTTCCAAAGTGCCATAGACAATATAAAAAAATAGCCATTGTGGTCTGTGATGTTACATTGTTCGCTTAAGTATTGTCTATGCCATCTTTTTATAAAACTATGCACTATAGATGGCAATAACGGCTCTATATCAATAACGAACAATGCTATTGTGTTATCTTACACTAACCATTGTCAATTATTCTGCTGTTGGGCAATTTGCTGTTTTATCACAGTAACAGAACCACGATAATGAAATAAACAGTCGTTGTACTTAATGTGACTTTGATAGTGAAAAAAAAGAACTACTTTCCTTTTTACACGCCTTGGTTGTTGCATAATGCTTACTAGTTGTAGAATGCTGCTATGACACCGGTCTAGCATTAAGATTTTTAATAATAGTAACGGATAACCAACAGCAAAATAATAATAACTCTAATAACTTGTTATTGCGTAGCAATAATGCATTACATTATTACATGTTATAATAATTATCACTTCTACTACTTTCCTTTTAAAAATTGCTTTGTAAGATCTAGAATGTTCCAGTATATTTTTTATTAACGTTTTAAATATTAAAAAACTGAATTCCAAAAAAAAATTTGGAAAAAAATTAATAAGGATTTCTAACGATCATTTTGAGCAAGTTGATTATTATTTACTCTCTTTGAGTAAACAATCTGTAATTCATGAAAGTCACTGACTTTTTATGGACAACATACGGTGATCTAGAATAAATTATATTACTGCCATTTTAATTTGAAATCTCCTTTTAAGCTCTATTCAAAAATCAGACGACAACGTAAAATGGCTGACTCTATGCTTAACAGTTCATCTGTATTATTTTATTCATTATTCAATCAAGCCAATTTCATATAATTTATATCTACTTCTTTAAAATCTTGCATAATTTATAAATTACAATGGTGACCAATATAACGATGTATTTAAATTCAAAAAAAACATGACCGCAATTTATATGCCGTCAAGGATGGCTTGGGATTTGATAAATATATATTATCCAATAAGATTCGGTACGAAAATAAAACATTGACACTGGCAAATGTTTCTCCAATTTCACTCGCCTAAAATGTTAAAAATCCAATACAACCCAATATCAATAAAAATTAATGTATTTTTTTTCAAATTGACTACGCTATTGACCTAACAAGGTTTTGACATCTTCACCGGAATTAATGTCACAATTATGCAAATACATAGCAGTAAAATTTACATACTAAGACTTTTGAAATTCGGTTTGTTGCGTCGCGAATACTGGAATGTGTACGAGATCCGTTGACTAGATAAACTATAGTAATAATATTTAATATATTATTATTAATATGTTGTATATTATTAATATATTATTAATTTTTTTTTGTATATAGACAAAATAATATCGATATAATTATTTTTTTAACAAACAAACCTAATTGCATTGTTTATTTCATTGGTTGAAATTAGATTTTCTTATACCTATGTCGGTCTCTAAGTGTTCTATATTTACTAAAACTGACATGAAGTTTCTTTCACCTTCAACTGCAATATTTGAATTTTTTCATTGCTATTTTTTTATACACAAAAATAAAAAAAACAGCTAAACCAATTTTAATTATTCCTAAACAAATGTCATTACTAGACAATACAATTTAGAGTCTATAGATAATTTATCGTAAATAAATTGACTATTGTGGATAATATAAAAGAAAAATCCGATTTGATCGGATATTTAACTATTTATTTTACAGAAATGAAAGTTAAAATTGCAAAGCGTTTCATAACATCCAAACCGCTTGAGCACAATGACGCTTATTCGGTATCCTTCTGACAATTTTATTTAATTAATCTGATAAAATTCATTAAATCTTTTTTTTATAAAACACCTTATTTATGTTTGAATGAAATAAAGAAAGTTTCATAGTAATAGCTAATTGTTTTCCAATAAAATTACGTAAGTTTTTTTTCCGTTCGGTCCAAATTTTTTTCGAGAACTGATTAAATAATTTAGTGTTTCAACTTTTCATCGAAATAACTAAATCAGAAAGACGTATTTAAATATCGTCAACCAGTATTACATAAAATATAAAGCTAATAAAATTAAATACACTATTAATAATATTATGAGATTGAATAATTCGATAACGTTAATAAAGTTATTTTATTAAAGATTATTTATTAATTTCAAAAATGTATCAAAATAATTTAATATACCAAATAATGATTCTAGAATAATTACTTTATTATATTAATTAATAAGTCCTAACATAACAATGGTAATATCTTTCAGTAAGAACCAAAAAAGGAAAAACAAAAAAGCATTCACGATTTCAACGAACACAGTTGTTAGTTATATTCTGAATATGTACTAAAACTATTTATGTACTCTGCATAGGATATCTATAAAATTATTACTCTAATAAATAACAGATGGCGCTATCGCACAGTTCGTGGCATTTTGGTAAAATATATATAATTTTATTGTATTATGTGCTACTTTTAAAAAATAGAACTATAGTTATAACATTTAGATCTTTAAATAAGATACGAAAATGTATTTCAAATTTAGAATCAGAATAATATTTTCTTCTAAATGGATGAGGACATGTAAATGTTAAAATATCAGAGATAAACTTCATAAAGTTGTACGTTATGAAAAATACTTTTACTTGTATGATATAGAATAATGTTACACTGTGCAGAGGTTGGTGATTAGAAAAGATGATATAATTAGTTATCTGGACTGATTATTTTAATAAAAAGAAGGGTGCAGCTTCATCGTTTAAATAAATTAAGTATTTAAGGGAGAACTTAACAAAGCATCGAACGAAAATTTTATCATACCACAAAATAATAATAAAATAAGACATGAATGCTTATTTTAAAACGACTGTACTTTCAATTGTACCGGTTATATTATCTTATTATTAAACACTATCAAATTATTCAAATTTCACTCATTAAATCATTGCATAAATACTAAAAAACAAATAAAGCTAGCTATTTTGTTCATCTGACTAGTAACGTTTTGAAATAGAGATCAAATATTAATACATACGCGGATACCTATCTGAGAGATCTGATGGAGGCCGCGTCAACTCAGTCATTGTCTTTACATTAATACATAATGACGCCGCGTCCATAACTCTTACGAATGTATCCGATAATTCATCAACGCACTAACGTTCACATAATGAGTAGCATTTATAATAAACTGTACACGATTCGCTTGAAGTTGTCATAATTTCGAATGTTTTAACCTAACAGCACTCGATGAGAATATAAGTAAATTCATAAAACTAAACATCTGGATTTCTTCTACACTAAAATTGGGGAATTTCTATGAAGACCTCCAACTGAAGTATGTTAAAAAAGAAGAATGATCATCGGTTTACAGTACCCGCCATTTGATTTGTCACCCGGAGAAAAAGACCGAGATAGCCGGCAAGTTTCTTTTTGGCTAGCGTTATCTTTGTCTAACGCGGTCACTGCGGTGTGCGACAGAGACAACGTATCACAAAATCGGCGCAAGCCGATTCCAGCCGGACGTCTCGCTCTTCTACTCGACGTGCCAAATTGAAAGCTGAGTATTATGTCAAAATTTTGAAATAAGCTTAAATAGAAATGTGCAATAATTAGGTATTGTTGAAGCACAGTCGATACTGGTTTTGAATATAATACTAGCAATGGTATAGTATCATGTAATATCTTAAAAAAACCGTAATAATGAGGACGTGTTATTTTACTTATCGGATCTGTTTAGAATCTACTTTATTGAAAATTACAAATATAATATTGACCTATTTTGAAGATAAATTGTAATCTTTGGACATCTCTAAGAATCTCTTTTGATGGTGAAATATAAAACAGTAAATAACGTTAGAAACCGAATAATATTCTCAGGCAGACGCTGAACATTCGAAATCAACAACTCCATGCTGGTCTCATAGAACTACCAGCTGGTGCGGAGAGACATGGCGTCACAAGAGGTGGTCGTCTTGGTCGTCGTGGTCCTCTTCGGATTCGGCGGAGTCGAGACTGGGCACATGCTCCAGGTCTTGGATGTCGCACTGCTGCTCCAGGTCCGTCGGTGGAGCGTCATCGTCTTTCCATTTATCCATCGACCTTCTTCTGGCGTTCATGAAAAAATTACCAACTGTTGTCGGCTCTAAGCCTAGTTGTCTAGCTATTGTGACTTGCATTTCTTTTGACGGCCTCTTTGTTTCCTGAAACCGCAACATATTTAAAATCAAAATAGTCCATCCTTATCAAAAATAGTGACTTAGGATTAAATTTATAATATTGTCATTGAAATTGTATTGTTTGCTTTAGTTATAATAGTAGTACTATTGTTCCCTTCACAGTGGGAGATATATAGCAGCTAAACGTCAAGAATGGAGAGCTCATGTAGCAACTAAAGTCCAGGCGTATGAAGAACATCGACGTGCTGCACTCGATAGTAGACGTGATGAATTGAAAGCCCGACCACCAGCGGCAATCAATTATACCTACGAGAATGGTGTTCTCACTTGTGTACAATGTGCACGCACCTTTCGTAAGAAAATCATCTTTATTAGCCACATGAAAGCACACGAGCGTCGGAGTTGAAGCAGTCGCTGTGGCCGAAAACGGCCTGGAGTAATACATACATACAAACTATTATTTATTATTATGCTTTTCGATAATGAACTAGACTCTAACAAGTAATTAGCAAAATTTAAAATAAAATTCAATGTCACTACATAATTAATATAGGTAAATAAGTTGTCATCGTCATCATCATGAACATATTTCACAAGAATATGAGCAAGAATTTCTGTGATCTCAATAATATTTTCATTACATAAAAGAATATTTGCCCGCAAAAATATTATGTAATGTGATGTTTATAATATACTCAATTGTTATATAACCTCCATAATTTACTATAAAATGTTGTGGCCAAATATAATAGGAATACAAATTTAGTTCTGTTAGTTATCATCGTTAAAGTCTATTCTGTGTAAAATTAATTTATTTTCTATCGTCGTGCCTGAATAAATAAATAAATCAGCCTGTGAGATACCCAGAAGGAGGTATAATCACCACACCAGTCCACGACCTAATTGCGGTTTGAAACTCCGAGGAAACCACAGTTCTACATTTTCTCATATACTACAAGAACATTTCTCAGGTTCTGGTTTCTTCATGATGTTTTCCTTCACCGACAGCCGATAGTGCTACCAATTTAAATTAGTAAATAGACGCGAATTTCGAAATGAATTGGTAAGTACGTAGAGGTGTCCCAACCTCTGAGCATCGAATTAGTATTTCACTCGAATACCACGACATAATAAAAGATATGGTCCATTTAAAACAAAAAAGCCATTGTGACTTCAAAAATATACATTTTGAACAATCTAGTACTTTGGGTAAGAAAACTGTTAATGCCGGATATAAGTTTCTAAATATACCTTAAAAATAGCCTGTAGAGTACGCCGCTGGAGGTCTGTGAAAACCAAACGCGGTTTCTTCGGGGAATGATGGGTATCCGAACCCAAGTCCTCCTTGCGCTTGCAACCTGGAAACAAAACCAGACTACATCAAACGAGATTTTCACATACGCATATATTTACTTACAATAAGCCAAGCTAAATTAATATCTATAATGGAACGTTGTAAGATTGTAACACTGTAAGAAAGCCTCACGGATATGGATGTGGAATCAGGTCAAAAGCATAGCGGAAAGAATGATTAGAATCTACAGTAGCCTGGAGCTGAATAGATATCGCTAATAATCGCTATGCTTGACATACTCTACTATTTTCTTTACATTGATAGTATCATAGTGTACTTCTTTTATTGAAGTAAGTGTTTTACTTTAGTAGGTGGTAGAGCCAAGCTGAAGTTATTACTGTCTTCAGCATGTATGGGTAGGCTCGAGCGGGGTAGTACCGCCCTGTCACAGAAAACCGACGTGAAGTAACAGTGCTAGCATTGTTGCGTTTCGTTCGGTCAGTGAGAGCACCTGAGACCCACCTACCCTCCCCTTCTCCTTTCTTCTTCCCTTCATCTCTCCCCCCCTCCCCCTCCAATATAGGCTGGCAACACACTTCCGACTCTCTTAGTGTTGGAAGTGTCTATGGACGGTGGTGATCACTTAACATCAGGTGACTCATCTATTCGTTTGCCTCCTATGATTTAAAAAAAGTAAATAGACATTTTTATTTTATTAAGTTTTGCTGCATCGATAATTTCTAATTACATACGAAGTTGAAAAAAAATGCAGCTATCTTAAGTGCCTTAATTTTTGTATTTTTAAAAAGTTTAACAAGAAACAGGTAAACTGAACGTGCTTAGAAGACTGCAGTTAGGATGATATAAAGCAAAAAATGTACAATTAGTGGCTAAAGTCACTAATTTAAATACTACATCAGCTCATTATGTATTGTCTATATTAAAAACTGTTAAATTAGAAAAAATACGGGTATATATATATTTTTTTTTACAAGAGTTTGGGTGCACGAGAATAATTTGAATTATTCGGCATAACAACGACGCATCCCTTTACCGATCAGTATCAGTGTAATATTAGAAATTAATGGCAAAATAGCAATAATTCTGAATAGATACTAGCTTGTTCCACTGATGAACCAGGTGACTCTTTCCGAAGGAATCTATATATAAAAAGAAGAGAGAGAGAGAAGGGAGAACATTTCTCACCTTCTTCTCGATATTTTCTACACAATCATCAAATATAACTATTACTTTGAATGAGCAAATTTATGTCTGATTTTTAGTTTTTTTAGTTTAGTAGAAGGGATTAGTTAAGAAGATCTAGATTTCGAAAACGAAGTCCGTTACTGTATAGGTTCAATCCAACGAACATCAGATGTATATATGGGTATAAATATAGTGTTGATCTTATTCAATCAAAATTCCAAGACAAAGTTTAAAAAAATTAAATAGAAATAACTAAAATTCTTACTCACTCCCTCTCTGTGGTATTTGGGCCGCTGCAACAAGAGAAATAAATTTCATTAAAGTGTTGTTGTAATCTCAAAACAAAATAAGGTGGATTTTATTTACCTTTGTACATCTAAAAACAACAAACATGCTTCTAAACAGAAAACTACATAGCATCTATACGTACTTTTATAATGTATTATAATTCAATTAAACATGTCTGAAATTGATCTTGTAAGTATTACATCAATTATGTATCTGAGTACGTATAAAATGCAACATTTAAAACATAACAGTAAGTAGAAGTTGCATATAAACATTCTAATTATAGTAGACATTATTCAGATAAAACTATATGAAACTTTAATTAACAAATATTCATCTATCTCATAAGACATTTTAGATGATTTATTATTATTTTATTATGTGATTTTAACTGAGTTTATATATGTTGATTTATGCAATTATATTATTACTAAAAGCATTTTAGTTATAATATCACTGAATTTACGAATTATAATTGTTATTTTTGAATCCAAATCTAAAGATATGATAGTAAAAATAGTTCTCATTCCAAAATGTCTCAAATACTGCAATAACACACCAAACGTATTATTCAAAAACGCATACCTGGCGACAATGTAAACAACATTAAAAAAGGGTTCTGTCTCGCAGGCACCTAAAAATCATATATGAAACAAAACTATTGCAGCCCGGGCATAGGGGGTAAATAAAAAGGAAGGGAATGGGGCAGCGTCAGCAGTCTAACATTCATCATGGCTTCTTGAAGCTAACAACAATACACTTACCTACAGCTAAAAAAGTAATTCTTAAAACATTTTCTATAATAACAATCACCGTTCTCTAGGCAGCATCGTTGCCACAGTTTTAAAGCTGAAAAGTACTAAAACTAAAGCTCGGGGAAGGAAACTGCCTATTCAAACGAAACGAACATCTATATGAGCAAATCTATATAATTTACACAAGTTTGTAAATTAAATTAACAGAAAAATAAAATATCATCCATAAATTTCCCTTTCGAGCCAAAATTAAAAGTCTTGTCACAAAGCAACATGTATTAGTTAAAATCGATTTCTTGTTACACTTATTTATATTTCTCTATAAATATAAAAATATATTTTTACCTTTGCGATAAGCTATTTAACAATGATACCTATTAGAAACCAAAACCACTGCTACGCAGCCAGGATTAAGGGCGTTTGGAAGGTAAGGACAATGAAAATGATCATCCAACAGAAATAAAGATTTCGAATGCTTCGAACAAAAATAACGAAATAAAGATCGAAACAGAATATATCTATAGCTAAAAAGAAACAAAATAATGTTTAAAAATTACTTCCGGCAATACATAAATGAGTTAAAAATAATTGAGTCCATTTGTAAAACAAAGGATTAAACTAGAGAAATATCCTAACCAGGAAGGTGGGCAAAGGATGAAATGGAATCCAGGATTTAAGTCAAGATTGGGGAGGACTCACAAGCAAGAAACATCGCCGGCTGGTTCGTATGGCGTTTCCCAGAGGGGTGGAGGTCCGGGCGGATACATTGTGGAACCCTGGACTGCGGTTGGAGCAACCTGGTATTCTCTTGGCTGGCAGTAAGTCTGCTGAGGCATGTTGTTTACATTGTCGCCTTTAACTGTTTGATGCTGGTTTGGGTTATCTGTAAAATTAAAATGACTAAATCCCTCTTCGTTCTGATGAAATTAAATCTTCAAAAGGTGTTATATATTTGTGTTATAGTAAGAATAACAATAATAAGAATTAAGTACTCTATCTACGACTAAGTTGTGATATTCTTCAATATTCTTTTTACTGATTCAAAGATTTCAAAGATTGACCAGAAACATTCCTTTCACTTATCGTAGTCATTGGTTTTGTGACAATTTATTACATATTACAAATAGACGTTAACATTCCAAACAAATGTTTACTCTATTTCAGTTGCTCGTTGAGATTTTAGGCAAAATATAAAAATAAATTCTATTATACTAAAAATAGAACTAAGGAGTCTAGTTAGGTTTCATATCAATTGAAGAACGTTAATTAATCAATCGAGATGTAGTATTCTTCAAAACTAGAACAGGCTGTATAAAACTGAATTGTTTTTTTCTTTTCGTCATATAAAACCTGATATATAAAACACTAGATGACTCATGAAAAGCTTTAAATAAAACCTGTAAAAGAATCCTAATAAAACGAAAGTTCCAAGAAATTTTCTGAAACCAAAAAAATAATCAACACAACAATATACCTAAAAAAATGAATGTAAAATGGGTTTGAAAGGTAAAAACCCTAAGAAACCGTCGTGTGTGGCCCCGCACAGCGCGCTCGGAGAGATCCGTCGAGGGTTGCGCGATCGATACAGTGGGGTCGCAAGCGGAGGAGGCTGACGTCACAGGGGGAAAGTAATGTCGCTGAGCTGCGACCCACACTTTCATATTTGAACAAAATCACAGTTTCGCAATTTAGCAATATCTATAACTTTTTGCATAACTATCATGAAAAACATGGCAATATTTAATGATTACTGCATCTTAGAAATTTGGTATGTATCAGTGAACAACGTCATGAGGAAATCCAAAATCTTCTTGTAAAACCGTATCACCACTTATTGCGAGATCAACAGAATTTTGAATTCCTTGGTGTTTGCTATCATGGCTTTATAAACAATGCCAAGGTTGCCAATTAGTTTGATACTTTTACCACTTAAGTAATATATTGGTAACGAATGTTTCCATCATTTTATGGTTTTGGCTTTTAAGAACTTAATTATCATTTCGATCATTCAATTTAACGTGCAATGAAATGTAATAAACAATATTAATATACCACGATTTAGAGATCGTCTACTGAATGTGACTCTATAGTTTTGTCTTAAGGAGTACAACTGTGTGCCTAAGTACTAATAAAATCTGAAATGACTACCTGTTCGAAAACATACACATTTATGTATACTTAATTAGGTTTAATTTTTTCGAGCGGTCGTTAGATGTACCAATATGTTAAGTCGTTTTCATTCAACACACAGTCAACTATATCTCAGATTTTTTTACGAGCATTTGCTGTGCAATTCATCTGGTGCAAAACAATCTTAATTTTTAAAAATCTATATTATTATTATGAATCTAAAAATTTGCATTGATAATTATTTTTTCTCTAGACCGCTTGATCGTTAAACAGCTTGCTTCTTTATTCCTTATTATAATTATGTATAATTTCAATCCTACTTTGTAATTATGCACACTATTCGATTATTTTAGTCTATATTAAACCTCATAACGATCCATTGAATCAATCTCTGACACTATAAAATCGTGATTCGATTCTTTCTATGTCAACAATAATAAAACCTAACAATAATTTATAATAAAAAATATTTATTAGGAGATCGATTCTTGAATAATAAATTTATTAGGCTTCAATTTTTCCATTAATCTATTACATAGACTAGAATTCGGATGGATTTAAAAGTATTTTATTTATCGGAAGAATCGCCATCTTTACTTTCAGAAGGAGACACAAGACTAGATTACATATAATTACGCTTTCCCATTACCTTTATAGTTTGGACAGTAATGTTTACAATTAACAGAAGTAACTTAAAATATGTAAAAGGTTTATAGGAGATAAATAATGACGCCAGAATTGCAATCAAAAAAGAATAATTCACAATTCATGCAGATGTCTTGCAATATAATTTTCGATAGGCAACAGAATGATATGTTCCATTGAACAGAAGTTCCACGATACGATACACGTTTATAACCTTAATGAAATAAATTTTAATATTAGCTATCTTAGCTATAACGGAACCGCAGACCTTAACTTCATTGAAATAAAAATGAAATTGTAATACTTTAAGATTGTAAAAAAAATAAAAACAAAAAATCTGCACGTCATAAATCACACGTCTCCCTCTATCCAGTATCCAGATATAATATGTTAAAAAGAAACGGCACATGACGTGTGCAAAATTGTTATACCGACGGAATCTGTAATATATTGATATGTTATAACGCGTGTTAGTTTATATCGTAAATAAATACAATTTCTCAATGTTTTGTGACAATCATGATTATGAGAGGAGAAATCGCTGCACTTAATATGATAAAATCAGTTTATGTATCAATCAAATCCAAGTTTTGATATAGTAACGACGGTGATATCTCCATGTGTAATATGTATATAAGCGCAAATGCCTATTCTACCATAAAATTGTGGGTTGTTGCTCTATTATCGATACGGCTGTTTGTTGTATGTGAATACGTAGAGGACCTAGTTGACTGCAAGAAACAATCTAGACTTATATCGAAAAGTAGGCTAGGTCTTTTAAGTCATAATGTTACACAACACCTATCTTCCAAAACTATTAATAATCAAGATTCAGATTGTTATTATGAGAATTTATTTATAAGCACTGAATTTAGTAAATATTGCCCAAGAACGGTTATTAATGTAAAGGGAAAAAATAGTTTTAGAGAATAGGCATAAACAGGCACTAAAAAAAGTAGAGATCGATTGTATGATCTTTATTATAGGAGATCACTGACAGTAGTGAATTCTTTCATCCTTATGTTAAAAAATATTCTTAAGTTTTTGAGCGTGTTTGTATTGCTGACAATGCAAAGTTTTTAGGTAATAAAGTTTTCGAATCTAGAAATAAGACCAAAACTGTTTGGCATATAATAAATAAAGAATTAAGTAAAAATAAAAAAAAATGATAATTCCCTTAATCTAAATGTCGACGGAGTATATATTTCAAAAAGTACAGAGGTAGTAACTGTTTTCCAAAATTATTTCACTAATATATCTTACAAGTAACAAAGGGGTATAACATCATCAGCTTAGAGTACCGCAGCTCTTTTAAAGAAAGTGCACTTATAGATTCAAAATTTATTCTTATCTATAAGTGCAGGTGATATAAGAAGGACCTTCATGTAATTAAATTTAAAACACACAGAACACATTGAGGTATATCGGTAACAGTAGTACAGTCATTAATTGTTTCTATTTCACCACATTTGACTAATATATTTGTCTAGTTGTCACAAGGTTTAGACATAGTAAAACCAGTAACAGTTTTTTGGGAAATTGTGTGAGGTTTTACAACAGAGTCCGATATTAACGATTTGCCGGATTGTGAATTTAAGCGCCATGTCAAGCGGGTTTTGGTGTTAAAAGACTATTATAGAGTGGAATCAATATGTGAACGATAGTGATGTCTGGGATTGACTCATCACTGTGCATCCATTAAAAACGTTTGTAACATGTACCTAATATATTCCAAATATTATATATATTTGTTAAAAAGATAAACCAGATGATTTCTTCTCGGTTCTTCTCAATGACTGAGTTATTTGTCCGAACCGTTGGTAGTTTTGATGTTCATAAATGCCTTCGTAGGACCTAAATTGAGTAAAGTGATTTTGATTTTGTCGTTGCATGACTTGGTCATATAGGGTTTTTTCGATGTCGTTCGATTTGTTTTGAGATGCTTTTTTCAACCTTATATGACTTCTGCGTTTAGATTTAGCTTTTCGATGCGTATAGGCCGACATCCTATATTTCTATATATTCAGTCACGATTTTACAATAATGTTTTATATATAATTGATAGAGCTGACGATTGGAACTTGAACGGACACCGTAGCTTCAGCCAGTCAGTCAGTAAACCCTTTTATTATTAATATCTCGTTAGTCTTCACTAATTGATCGATAAAAGGACAAGTAGGATGTCATCTATAGTCGACGTCATACCTCTATAATAATCGTCCCCAATGTTCAACGTCCTACCATCCGTCATATGTATAATACCAAAATATAACATGTTGTCTATAGGAAACACTACATGTTTAAATTTGCGGCTAGTACATTTTGTAGCAAATAATAGGTTGAAATTTGCCGTTCTGCAGTACTGGCCATTTCAAATCAAAATAATTTTTATTTGGCTAAGAATTCTAATTTCTATTTAATTTTATTTTAAAAACATGGAATTCTTTTTCCAAGAGTAGTCATTTGTTTATTGATTAGTGTTACATTTTCATCGCATTTCAATCTTTTTTGTCATCATGGATACGTCCAAAATTCGAGTAATTATGGAATATGAGTACCGTCGTGGCAGCAACGCGGCACAAGCGGCACGCAACATCAACGACGTTTACGGAGCTAACACTACAAACCAACGCACCACCTGTTATTAGTTTGCTCTCTTCCGTTCTCGGAATTTCGACCTGAAAAATGAACCTCGCGGTCGTCCAAAGACTTTGGTAGACAATGACGAATTAAAGGCGATCGTGGAAGCTGATGATACACAATCTACGGCTGAATTAGCGGCAGCTTTCGACGTTAGCGTCAAAACAATATTGGTCCATTTATGTCAAATTGGCAAGGTAAAAAAGCTTGACAAATGGGTGTCCTATGAACTCAACGATCGCCAGCGCGAAGTACGCGTCGAGACGTGCCTTGCACTGCTCAACAGACACACAGATGAAGGAATTTTGAACCGCATTGTTACCTGCGATGAAAAATAGCATTCTGTTTGATAGCCGCAAGCACTTAGCAAGTTGGTTGGACCCTGGTTCAGCACGTAAACAATGCCCTAAACGAAAACATACCACTAGAAAAGTGATGGTCACTGTTTGGTGGTCTAGCGTCGGTGTGATGCATCATAACTTCTTACTAAACGGGGTGAGCATTATTGCAGATGTGTACTGTGAAGAACTGAACACAATGGTGGAGAAGCTGGCACATATCCATCCAGCATTGGTCAATCGCTCGTCTCCGCTGCTCCTGCACGACAACGCGCGACCTCATACTGCACAGCAGACGGTCTCCATGTTGCAAGAACTGGGGTTGGAAGTTCTCCTTCATCCGCCCTACTCACCAGACTACTACTTTTCCAGAATTTTATAACTCCTTGGCGGGAAAAAAATTCATTACCCGAGAGGCAGTACAAAATGCCTTTGAAGAATTTGTTGCCTCCCGTCGAGCTGATTTCTTTAAGAAGGGCATCAATAAACTGCCACTGTGTTGGCAAAGACGCATTGTTTGCATGGGTGATTACTTCAATTAATACAAATAAAAAATACATGAAAAAAATTCGTTCAAATATTTCCATACAAAACGGCAATTTCATAGGTAAAGACCTAATAGACTAGTAAATACTCAGAAAAAATGTCTACATGTGAATCAAAATCTCCTTAGTTTCAGATCAACAGTTTCTAAAATTAACTCAAACAAATAAGACACTTCAATGTTATCTATATGTTCAGTACAACTTAGGTTAAAAGTTAAATCCATTCTAAAATTACAAAATCGTATTGTGAAAACCCTACACCAGGATTACTTGACAAACTCTACCACGGAAAAGTTTAAAGAATAAACTATTTCACTTATAAACCATCCGACGATAGTCTAGTACGCGATAGGAAAACAAGTCGTCGTGTAGATAAAGCAATGGATATCGAACGAAGGGCTCGACGTCGGCGGTAGTGACGTACCGGGTCGAACGACCAGTGACCCGGCGTATCGATTGTGGGCAATCGATGAACGCAGCTGACGATATCCCGCGCTGTGTTTGTAAACTTATCGACTAGTCTTATTCATAATACGCTTATAACATTGAATTTAGGTATAAATGGATGTTGCATGTAAAACAATAATCAAACGAGAAGCTTTATCTTTCATACACTTCTATGTGTGTAACAAAGACAACAAATATGCCATTCGAAGTTTGACTAAGCAGGGAATTGTAACTGATTGCTTATTCTGTTACGCTTTCAGTACGAAGAAGATTATCAACGTTAATGAACGCTATAATTAATAGGTGTTGGCGCGATAACTAATAGTATATGAGAAATTGATTTGAAAAGAAAAACCTATCTGATATGTTCGATACAAGTAATATAAGGCACAATCACTCACAATCACAATTACCTCGATTTTCGGTTCACCCAGATTTAGCCTTTATTTCCTAAACACTAATATTATACTCACACAGTAATCTGTATTAATTAGTAATGAGAAAATAGTTGTCTGTAAAATTTTTGTTTGTAAAATTTACCAAAGAGGTAACCTAAGACTTAGAGAAGAAGATGGTATTCCATATTTTGTCTCTAATATAAAGAAAATTATGCAGAAAAGTTATTAAGAAAATGCTGGTCCTGTATAATACGGATTAAAGCACAGAAACTGTTTTATTTAGTTTGATTTTATTAATGAAACTTATGATTCTAGAGGGTTCGCAGTTTCACAAACAAAATCCTAACAACTCGTGGATATGTAAGTAGGGTTGCTAACTATAATTAGGGTTGCTATTTTTGTGGGTGAATGGTAGAGTAGAGAATAGAAGAATATTCACAAAAATATCTTTCATAATCTATTTAATTTCACTCGGTAGTAAGAAAATATTTAAAGTCGTACAATTTAAATATAAAATGGACTATATAATTCAGTTAAGTCAACATGGCACCCCTAATAGTATTACTAAACAACCCAGATAGGGTCCAAAAGCATCGCAATACCTGCAAGCCTCAAGGCTGACATCCTCTGGAACTCCGGCTCTTGTAACCACTTCCACATCCTCCTGAACGTCTCGCGGCCTGACTTTAGCTTCGACCAGGGCTTCGGGTTCCGTAACAAGTCGCTGAGCGTACCTTGCGATCGGCAGAGGACTCTCTGCGCAAATATCGCTTGCGGAATCGAGTACCTCTTCAACTCCCCGCTTATCCTTTGCGCTAATTCTTTAGTGTTTATCTCCTCGGTGTCCGCCTGAGCTTGCTGCTGATGCTCCTCCCTCGCGAGGAGCGCCGCGTTGAGGTCCAACCCAGGGCTCGGTAACGGGGGCGTCGGTGAACGCCTCTCAAATGAATTCGGCGATACGCTACGCCTACTATATGCAGATTGTGGCGACAACGGTTCATTGTAAGGCGTCGGTGATAAGGAAGCGTACGACTGCTGCTGTTGTATAACCGTGAAGGTTCCACCGGCGTGGTACGCAAACTTGTCCGAGACGGTACTGATCGGAGGTAAGGGGAGGAGCGGCGTGAGGGTTGCGTACGAGGCGGGCTCTAACCCAGGAGGGGTCAGCCGTCCATTGACAGCGGATAAAGGATGGAAAGCCGCATCTCCGTCGGGGAGTAAGTCAGCGGGGGAGAGTCGCGGGGGTGATGCGTTGCTCGGAGCAACTATGACCGTAAGTGGTGCGCGGTCGCGCGTTCTCACCTCATCCATAGCGCGCGGCCGGCGGCAGCGGGGTCGCACGGGCGACTGATGCACGCTTGCGCGACGCACCCTACCTCGCCCCCTCCCGCGCGTCGTGTCCTGCGAACACCCCTGCTCCATAACCCTCCAGTTTGCACAACATATCTCGGACAATTCTCATTCGAATACCGACCTTATGATACTAACATAAAGCCACCTTTTGCTTACATATCAAATATACCTCGAGCTCTCTGAATCGTCGTACACATAATGCACCCTTAACCTACCCCGAGACGTTACAATCGTTTAAAGCTCTCATAAACGAAAAGCCATGCGTACATTGCAGGTTTTTGTTGGCGTTCCATTACCATTCCTTCTTGAAGGAAGCAATGAATGAAACATCGGTGAAGTTTTGTTTATCACCACGTGGCATGGTAGAAGACCTGCCCTCGTTATAGCGTGGCTATCATTCGGCTACTGGCTGAACGCTGGTCTACCTTTACAGAGGCAATTGGAATTACTGTAAAATTCTATATTAACATAATATTAACTGACCCAAATTAATATGTACTTTTGCAGCGATGAAGGCATATTCGTATACTCTTTGGTCGCCGTTGCTTTATATTTTAAACTGAGCTTAAGTATTCATTGAAAGGGAAATCATAATCTAATAAGCATTCACCTACCAGTTTCATTTGAAAGTTTGTCACTTAGCACATAATAGTGTGTGTCAGTCGCACATGGAAATCTAAACTATTTGCATATTAAAAAAATTAAAAAGTAGAAACAAAAACAATAGATCAATGTAAAATCGAAAATCTGAAAGCCATAAATATAAATAGATAATGAATTTCTCGTGACAACAGAGCCATCGAAATCTCTCATAATATATATTATCTCATCACATGGAGATTGGTTATAACCTATTTTAAATACTAATTGTTGCCCACGGTTTCGCTCTCTTTAAGGTAGATTTGATATATGCCCCGAGAACACTACATTTTTTGACAATATCTATGCAAAATTTCATGAATCTCGGGCTTCGAAGGTGCAAACAAACTCACATTCGCTATTAATAATAAGGAATTGTTTTATTTACAGATCACCATAAAACATATTTTAAGAATTATTTTGCGTGGATCTGTATAGAGTTTCTATACACGTTACTCATTCAATTTATTTATTTAAACTGAAAACATGACTAGCTGTACCTGCGGTTTCGATCGTATAAAGTACAAATGCATTCCCTTGGTGCATCGAAGATTTTCATCTCTAATCACTAAGGCAAGTGCAAGAAAATTATAATAAAAATTAATTCCAGCCTGTAACCCTATCGCCAAGAGTTACTAAAAGTTTAAACACTTCGTGAATAGATTAGCTAATACTATTACGCAAAAAGTGCTGTTCTCAAGGAATATAGGTACATTAAAACGAGCGATGCCGCAAAGAAGAAGCTAGTATTCATATAGTTGTCGAAATATATGTAAAGACAACGTATTAGAAAGAAAGAAGAAAGAAAGATTTTTATTGTCATAGCTAAATACAGTTGTACAAAAAAAACCTTTAAATATAAAACATGTAAAACTATGGCAATGAGGCCTGGCGTCAGCTTATTGCCGTTTTTGAAAACGGTGCTGGTTTTCAGCCAAACCTAAAATTTCCGACTAAATTATAAGCAAGCATTACTTTTTCGCGCCCAAGTGTGGACATAAAATATAATATCTATTGCTACAATATAATAATAACCAAAGATAACTGTAATGGAGGAGCTATATTATTCCAAATTTTTGACGCCGCATATTTGAAACTTCCTTCATAGCCTACTGACTTATGTTTAGGTAGGGATATAGTATTTCTTATTTTAGATCTTGTGTTTATATTATGAATGTTCCTATACCCGTCAAATATAGTATACAGGTATTCTGGTTTTTTACTCCTAACAATAGTATGCGTGAGACAAGCCAAATGTAAGTATCTCCTTGAACACATATTTAAGATATTTTTGTTATTAATGATCGGAGATATATGCGACCATTTAGGTACATCACATCACCCTAGGACCATACACCACATCACAATAATTAAAAGGAGACAACACAATTAGATCACAAAGAAGACTTCTTGTATTTAATTTCAAATAATTTCGTATACCATATTATATTTTTAGTTTATAAAAAGCATTTTTAATTTTACTATTTACGTGTTCGACAAAACGCATTTTTTCGTCTAAGATTAATCCTAAATTTCTAACAACTGATACTATTTCTATGCTTTCATTTTTTAACAAGATGTTAAATTGTTTATTTACAGTTTTTTTTTATTTGTGACTTAGTTCCTAGGATCATGTATTTAGTCTTTATGGAATTTAGTTTCAGGGAGTTATTTTTAGACCATTCATATATTTTATTTAAATCTGCATTTATATTTTCCATTGCTGTTTTAGCATTTTCTCCGGAAAAAGATTTATAAATCTGAGTGTCATCAGCACATAAGTGAATATTGCTAAATTGAGGAACTTGAGTAAGATCAGCGGTGAATAGTATAAATAAGAGGGGGCTCAGAATCGAACTTTCAGGCACACCACGAGTAACATATTTTACTTGGGACATTTTCCTTTCACCCGATTGAGATTCGATTACTGGTACTACTTGTTGACACCTATTAGTCAGATATGATATAAACCAAAGTTGAGTTGATTCAGATATTCCGTAGTATGACAATTTTGATATAAGTAATTCTCTATCTGAGCAATCGAATGCCTTGGAAAAGTCAAGTAAAACCAAAACTGAGCTTTCTCCAATATCGGAAGCTGACATCATCGCATACTTTAGCCAGCGCAGTATTTGTACTATGACCAGATCTAAAACCTGACTGCAGCAAAGGTAGTATATTATTCTTTTTTAACATCTCTCAAGTATATCAATTATAACAAGACCGATAAGACTCTGAGATGTGTCACTAATTCGAGTAGGAACGTTTACGATTTTTTCCATATTATAATGATTCAAGAATTGACTTAACTCTTTGGAATTATACGTAGACGAATGCAACATATCTACATTGAAGTCAGTTAAGATACACATATAGTTACAATATCTAAGAGAATTTATTGCTTCATTTAAATCTTCGACAGCGTTTACTACGGAAAGTTCCTCAGGGCGATATGCGGTACCTACAGCCATTTTTATTCCTGGCAATGAAACTTTTAGCCACATCTGTTCTAAAGAAGTAGCCGGGTGTGAATGGACACGAATGCGTATAGCTCGTCGCATATAAAAACCAACTCCGCCACCTCTTTTACCTTGCGGTCTGGGTGTATGCTTTAGTATATAACCTGGAATGTGTGGAGCGGTATTTTCGGCTCCTTGACGGATCCATTTCTCATTTAATGCTAATATATCTGGTTGTATATTCGAAATCGTAACTTTAAGCTCGTCTTGTCCAGTGTTAAGGGATTTCACATTTAACAGTTCCAGTTTGAGATTTTCGAATTTAGATTGAGTCATTTTACATTAATTTTTTTTTTTTCTATATGACTACGCTATTGACCCAGCAAGGTCTTAACAGCTTCACCGGACTACTAAGGCGAGCGCTTAAGGCACTCGGTGTATTTTATTTTGGCAACCAGCTCAAGGGTGCACGGCACACCTCGGCTTGGCTGTTGCCTGTTGCATGCAATCGCGACTTATCTTAGCTAACCTAGCTAACTATTCATATATGTATGAGTTGTTGAACCGTATATGTGTACCAAGCATACACGCATCAACAACTCCTCCACATATTTATCATCGAAAAATTGAGAGTTTTTCAGTTCGATAAAGAAAAAAAAAATAAACACTTCCACTTTCATGTGTAAGCGTGTAGGCGTGCACGTGTGTGGGGGTGATCGTGTAGTGTTGTAGCGGTGATGTATATTTGTGTGTGACCGTACCACGCAAGCAACGCACTAAAGGGCTCCCTACCGAGGGATCAAACCTAGGCTTGAGCCGCTGCCGTGGGAGGCCTAATCGAGTGACATTAATTATGATTAAATAAATGATATGAACATTCATAAAGTAATAAAAATTTCTATGTGCACAACGCAGAAATAATTGTACATTAATAAAAATACAGTAGTTTTCAATATAACCTGCACAAAAATGGATAAGATATGACTTATAACAAAAACACCTAAGACTATATAGAAATGATATGAAATTACAAAGAATTCTTGCGTGGTACTGGAAACATAACAACACAGAAGATACCCAGTAGGTCCTTGTAAAACAATAACAGAACAATACCTCTAAGCAAAATAATAATGGTAAAGTAGGAAAATGGTAACTTCCGTATGCTAAGGACATACAGCAGTATTTTTTTATATTTATCAAAAATTTGCATACTATTATAAAATTACAAGAATAGAAAAAGCACATAGAATTCAAAAGCTGGTTTAGCTTAAATAAACAGGACTTACTACAAACAATGAAACAATATTGTGAAATCTACTTAAGAGTTTAGTTTGGTTATAGCATACAATCAGGAAAAACTTTGTATTATATAAATTTTTATTAAATTATTACATAACTATTACCTAGATCTCTGTCACATTTCGGTAATAAACTCTTGAATAAATTAAATATGATAAACAGAAACTTAATATAAATAGTCACAGTACATTATAAATTATTGAAGAAAAATTGTAGAAAAGAAAAATTTAAAGATAAGCCTTTAATGTTATTTCTATGTTTACAGAGCAACATATACAAGTTTATCTTGAAATTTACATATATACATTAAATATATTCAAGGTAACATTTATGAACCAACAACAACGCCCACACCCGCGTAACCACAGATCACGCCGCCGTGGTCTGGGGGTAAATTTCGCTCCCGCACACCAGATTAGGTCCCCCTCGACAGCGGCTCAAGCCTAGGTCCGTTCCCTCGGCGTGGAACCCTTGAGTGGGCTGCTCGCGCGATACAGTGACACAAAATGTTAAATCACTGCAACAACAGTACATATATCACCCCCACGCACGTGTACGGATACACACCTACGCATGAAAGTGGAAGGGTTTTGTTTCTTTCCCTTATCGAAATGAAATAGCTTGGAGAATTATCCGATACGAAATATATATAGGAGTTGTTGAGGAATGTATGCTTGGTACACATATATGCTCCAACAACTCATATATGTATGAATAGTTAGCTTAGGTCGGCTCAGATAGGTCGCGAATTGCATGTGTCGGGCAGCTTCACCGGACATCGACATCGACTTCATCGACTTTATCGATTTCATCGACAATTATTCAGCTATAGTAGTCATATCCAACGATTTTGTTATCTTATAGCCTAAAATGCGGTACTGTTATACTTGGTTTATAAATGGTATAACTGCACCGACTTCATATATACCTAGATATAATAAATAAACATATTAGTAATCATTGACTAGATACTACTGATCAGTGGCAAACTTAGACTTGACTCTAACAATAAGCCTAAGTTTTCAATAAAGAAAAACATCGTGATGAAAGCATAGCGTGAAGGTATGGCTTTTACTAGTACTTATGGGGATAACTACCAATTTGAAGATATATTCTCAAAGTTCTAAAAGTGTATTGTGGTACTTAAGAACTTCTACAAGATACAAGATGACTATCAATACATTTCGTTGTAATCTTTTACCTAAGACAATACACATAGACAAATAATGTAATAATGTAGCAGAGAAATATTTCGTTATTTTAACAATATTAATAACAAAATAAAACGTTTATAGAAACTTATTAAAAATAATTTTCTATTATGAGCAAGCAAACCCGACGGCTATAGTTAGTTAAATGTATAAAAGACATTGTTTCTGATAAAACTAGCCATAAATATAACAAAATAAAGACACAAAAGGGTAATATTTGTATGAAACAAATAAAATGATGATGTAGCTGAGTGGGTAACACACACATGCAGATAAGTTACGTATGCAAACACACACACACATTCAGCAATTCAGTAGCTGTGTTCTGACCCCGCACAACACCTGGCTCGTGACAAAGGGATATAGAGATGTACATCGCTCTCATTAAACTTATCGATAGATTTATGCATACAAATAAATTTGTCTCACTTTGAAACGGTTTTATTGAATTTACGTACTTGATTCGAATACAAAAGCTGAATATCATTGCACTTATTTCGCGCTAAGTATACTTCGTTCCAAAAAAACCTAGACAAATTACAAACCTAAACGTTCCTCTTGAATTACCCTATCTACTGATGATAGCCGCATGAAAATTCGTTGTGTAGTTTTTGAGTTTATCGCGAACAAACAGACAGCCAGACGCGGTAGTGGGCTTTCTTTTATACTATGTAATGATGTTACTTAATCCATTGTGGCTAATATTATAAATATAAATTCGTTTGTGTTACGCTTTCACGCTTAAATTACTCATATTATCATTGTGGAATTCTACAAACATGCTGTAGAAGATACACAAATAAGGACATAAATCTCATTGAGGAAAAAGAACTGATTTCGAGGAACAGAACAAATGTACATAAACACATACGAAACCACGGGCAACCGCTAGTATGTATTTTTTTTTTGTTTAAGAATCGGTATATAACATATAAATTGTATGAGGACAAAGATTTTTTTCATGTATATTTTTTATCTAAAGCCTATCACTTTTAAACAATTGTATTTGTTATTAAGCAATGGCCCAATACAAGTACTATTGATTTAAAGATTAAAATAATTATGTGCAATTTACTTGATAAAGTATCGATATCGATGAGAGTAACAGTTTTAATTAAAGTGTAAAAGGACGTCTCTAATACGATTGTACCGGCTGATGCGGACGCCCCTATGGCACGTCCTGCCTACACCACAGCGGTGTTAACTTTCTGTTACTTCAATACTTTGCGATATTATAAAATGCGAATCCGATAATACACTAATTATACAACTACATTAGATCATTTGGTATTTCTATCAGTCGCGGTATTTTAAGTACAAATTTAGGAGATCGTTTGGGCATATAAACTCGATGTTAAATGGCAGTGGGAAGATGGTATAAATTGTATTTAAGAATAAGTAAAAAGTAACTCTCAGTTTCAAATACGAAACCGAAAAGAGTTTAGAGATAAAAACACAACAACAAAAATTAGGAAATTATACAATTAATTATACAATGAAGTATGGAATAAATAAGCTATGGTTTCATTATTTTCAGAAATAATAATTAATATGCACTATTTATTACACACCACGTTTTAGAGTCATTTCGTAATTTACTAACTGATACCCATGTACCTAAAGGCCTTTTATTGATATTTACAGGAAAACATATATACGCATTTATTTAGATCGGATACAGTTATTGTCTTCAAAATGTAGAGTAAAGACAATCATTTAAAAAATAAAAAATATCAAGGTATTATTAATAATAATTGCTGTAGTAAGTAGTATTAAATGCTATAAAGAATAACAAAACTAACAAAAAGACCCAAACGAAACGCTGACTCATAAAACTCATGATATATTGTCAAAAAAAAATGTGCGTCCCAAAAAATATAATATTTAAACACCCCTCACTACGCACCCCATTTCATTAGCATAACATGGTTTTTTATCGACTGCCAGCTGCGCAAGCGGCGGCCATGTTGGCGTGACGTCAGATATCGATCCTTTGACAAATCGATGTTATCGACCGCACACCTGTGGGGCTCGTGCCACGTACTATCGACGGGTGCATTGACCTTTATTTTTTAAACAGTATAGTTCGTTTATGGTAATAAAAACATAATGCCAAAGTTTTAATATAATTAAATTTTATTTTAGGAGCTTTGTCTATAAGTGTAGGATTTTATATTTAGTGATACAAATATCCTGTTATTATATTACAAACAATTATGTATATTACATAACGAATGAAGTATCCCAATTATTTTAGGGCCAAAAACATTTTAAATAAGGTTTCAGATATATATAAATTATTAAGTAATTAAGAATAATATATGTATACAGTCTACCATGAGTCCCTCATGTAATAATGTCTGAAATAGGACAAAATTGATATCAATTTGGATTTGAAAAAAAAAACATAATTTCGTATTGTCTATCATACGCGTTCGAAAACAACTGTTTCATTTTTAAACACAAATCAAAACTTTTTGGTATTCATAGTATTAATATAATAATTATCACAACATTAACTAATTTACTTTAATTTTAATTTACTTTATATATTGACAAAAGTATGTTTAACCGTAAACGTAACCAAATTATTAAATAAAATTGTCTGTTCGCTTGTGTCCACTTTATGTAGTTGTTAACGACAAATTTAGTATTGCATAGAATTCATTTACAGAAAATATGTCGTGTGAAGTGAATCGAAACTAAATAACAAGGTATGGCTTCGTGTTAATTAATTCATATGAGAAGGGTTGCGGCCCACACCGCTTCCTGTACGTACTGGTTAACATATAGAACTGCGTATTTGTAATGGTGGTAGAAATATACCGTAGGAATATTACAACCTTTAAAAATCATTACAGAACTCATTTAAAAATTAAAAAATAACACGAAAATCCCATTTTGTGGGAAAATGCGTTTGTAATTTGACCATCTTAACACGTTCGACTTACATTTATCTTAAAAATAAATGGAAGCGCTTTAAGTCAGTTTTAAAATTAGGGATAAATAGTATAATTGTATTGTTGTTTGGTTGTTATAGAACATATAACCGTTGTGGTAGCAGAAATATGTTTAAAGAAATATTTCAAAAAAGTTTCGTAGTTAATTCACTTTTCTCTAAAATACGTTATTAAATAATTTAATACCGACGGAGTCATAGTAAAATGCACTACGGTAATAAAATAAATTAACTTCGATATAAAAAATCGCTAACGCACTGAAAAGCGAAAAATAAATAGCGAAGATACTGATATTTGTGCTACCTTATAATATACTTGAAGTCGATACCACACCTAAACTCATAAAAAATATATATACAGTAGACATACATTTTCTATGTAGATGATATTAATTTAAGTTCCAAGTAGACAAAAATACGTAGAGATAAAGTGGGTGAAAATCAAATAGGCAATATTTCACTCCGTTAGGGGTTGAATATTTCCTTCAAATTTATATGAAACCACTCCTGGTATAACTAATTAAAATATACCTGGTATAATCATTAAAATTAGTTGACAATCGACGAAGATATCGATTAACATACACAAAAAAATACATGCATATTACATGTACATAGTAGCCTTCTCCTTTTTCGAAGTCGGTAAAAAATGAATTAAGTCGCAATATTACTGAAAAAACTACGTACATTTCTTATAATAAAATGACTTTAATCTGTTATAATGCATTCTTTTAAATAAATTAAAGTAAATAAAAACACCCAATTTTACTTCAGTTTATTATCCATCTTCGGAAAGTAACTCTTCCACATGTTTGAATCAAAAACAGTACAACAGTATTTTCGTAGTTTTGTTCGTATTGAAGTGGGTGTTGAACTATACGTATTCCTCTCTCAGCGTTGATTTACTCTCTGGTGAAAACTCGAAAAACATACATTTTGAGAGATAACGGTATCGGATTTACAAATGAATAAGTTGAAAACTGAACCAAAACAACATATAATGTCAGAGATTGTTTTTTGTTTCATCGCCTTCATCACTAAAAGTATCAGTCATAAACATATATCGATGAATTTATAACGTACTAACAAAACAGGCAGACGTTTTCGCAACCTTATTATAAAAAAGTCCCTGACGAATTACATACCAAAAACCTTTCTCATGAATGGCTTTATCGACTGGTGTAAATCGCATGAAAATCCGTTCAGTAGTTTTAGAGTTTATTGCTAACAGACAGACAGACAGACGCGGCAGGGGACTTTGCTTTATATTACATAATGATTTATCGAGAAAGATTATAGATTACCTAATATCACACTACGACCTTTAGTACGTAGTAGAGCCACGCTGAAGCTATTACTGGTTTCAAGTTAAATAGCTCGGCTCGACCGGGGTAGTACCACCCTCTCACGGAAAATCGACAGGAAGTAACTGTGCTTGCATTGTTGTGTTTCGTTCGGTCAGCGAGAGTGCCGGAGACCCACCTCCCTCCCCTCCCCTCTCCTCTCCCTTCCCCTCTCCTCTACCTTCCCCTCTCCACTCCCTTCCCTCTCCTCTCCCTTCCCCTCTCCTCTCCCTTCCCCTTACCTCTAACCCCTTTCTCTCCATTCCCCTAAACACAGGCTAGCAACACACTTGCGACTCCTCTGGGGTTGCTAATATCTATGGACGGTGGTGATCGCTTAACAGGTGACCCGCATGATCGTTTGTCTCCTATATGATACAAAAAAAAATGAGCAGAGCAAATACCATCCTAATTGTATATATGGTACGTAAACATCAAAGAGTAAGCTAAGTAGAAATAAAGAGAAAGAACTAACCAATTTTGGCCGTGCAACTTCTTATGGCACTGTAGGGTAAAAATGCATTACATGTTACACGTAAGACATGTATCTATTTGTATTTGATTAAGTATGTATTTGTCTGTCTGGGTTTAATAATATACCTAATTAAATATTTATATAACAAGACTTCGTATAGTATATATAATGTTTTACATGAAGTCAAAGAAGTTATAATTCATCCGCTTGTACACACTGGTAGATGAAATAGTTTTCATTTTTTAGTTGTAAAAATAAGTGGTTCAATTAGAACGCGACTACCATATATCTGATCTGCAATACTAGCACCTTTAGTTGTGCCATGTTTTGTGGTTTGCTTGTGAAGGTCATAATGACTCACTTAAGATTTGAGTTTTTTGGGATAAGCCAGTTATCTAACCATTCTTCAGCACTTACAGGCCCTCCCCCTCCCCGCTTCCCCCTTCCCCAGCAATACAGGTTGGCAACGCACTTGTGACTCCTCTGGTGTCTATGAACGGTTGTGATCACTTAACATCAAGTGAGCCACTTGTTCGCTTGCCTCCTGTAATATAAATAAAGTAAATTTTCAAAAAAAAAAGGTACCGATTTCAATATCAATCAAAAACCCATAAGGCACTAAAAAGTGGAAGATAAATAGTTCACTAAATGAACCAAATTAAACAAAACATTTGGATATGTGCGCTACGAAATCATATCATCGGTCGGTTAATTTTTAATTATTTTTTTTTGTGACTACTTTATTTTTCCATTTTTGTTTTACAACCTTAATCTATTATTCCTTCTGTAACGCTTAGGCTCTTACTTTGATCAGGGTTGCGGCCTTTTTGTTTCTAAAGTTTCTACCACCAACTCGGCTATCATCGCTTCACACATAATACACCTTAAGTAATGCAATTACAATACTTGCATCATGTTGCAATACAGCAACGAACATAAGCACATAGACTCTTAAGAAATGAAGAATTTTATTACTTTGTCACGGATCCCATAATCAGAACCTAACCAAACTCTCATCAAACTACCCTTGAAGTACATCCTTTCCAGTAAATAATGAATCATAGAAATCGGTTGGCGCGATATTGAGTTATTCGTCTATTTATCGTGTAAATACTTAATGCAAAATTAAAACTTATATGGTTTTGCACTGGATACCGTTGTCAGAACTAGACCAAATTGAAATGGAACCATAAATAAAAAAGAATCATCAGAATCACTTCACTCAGTCGCAAGTTATGAGGTAACAAACATAAAAAAATAAATACAGTCGAATTGATTGGCATGACAGGAGCGACTGCCGAAGGATTGTACAAGTTTCGGTGACCGACATTGTTTTTGTATAGATTTGGATTGCAAGGGGTCTACTATCAGGTAGGTAGAATGTCGTCACTTTGTTTTACTTTGATAATAAACCCCTTGTCATAACAATATCCTTCATCCATGTGCCCTTTCCAAAATAACAAACTAATATTCGAATTTATAATATTCGTTAAGATAATCAAAGTTTGACCACAATATTTCACTTAAGCATATCTCATTTATTTATCTATTTCTAATAGTTTTGCACATTCATTCATTTTCATTTTATGAGTACAATAGATCATACAAAATTGATAATGTCTTAGTGATAGCATATTCGTACACCGTTTTGAACGACATAGGTTTGAATCTTGACCAAGCTTACAGGTAAAGAAAAATATAGTGATAAAACTGTGATATAATATATAGACGTGTAGCATGATAGTTATGTATCCCTAATATTAATTTTGTCATCACACTAGGCTAACTGTGGTTATTGTTAAAATTGATAATATTGTGTACAATTTGTAATTGGATTTCAGATTTATTATGTTATAATAGTTTTGTTAAGCAAATAATCTTAATCTGTGATCTGTAATTGTACCTTTTTTTAAAAAAATAAAAAATAAAACAACTATTATATAAGCGAGGCATGTTAGCAATGGGAATAGTAAAATAAATGTAACTAAAAAAAAGGATTATGAAACTGTTTTTTGCAGAGACCATGTGTTAAAGTTAAATATGTATAGTGATTGTAGATAATCTATAATATATATTTTTACTATTCATAAGTCCCTATAACATTTGAAATAAAATAAACCTTACTAGGCCCCCTGATTTTTTTAATATCTTATGTGTAAGCTTTGTTATTTTATTTCCGCTAGATATATATTTATATTTAAATTCGTGAAATGGTTGTAGTGGAATAGAATAATAATTAATATAATATGTTTAGAAACTGTTGAGTAACAAACAATTAGAATTGTATAAAAATACTGTCATGGGCTTTTCTTCTGTCATTGCTTAATTCGCTCTTGGATTGTTTTTTTTTTTTTCATAAGATGGCTTTTTGATGCTGAACATATAGAATAAGTTAAAAAGGATAAATTTTATGAAGAAGTGATACACTTTAGACTAGTATTTATATTATATGGATCTTTGATACAATGCACACTTAACATACGCGTAACTAAACTTGTACTGCGCTTCTAAATAAAATATGACAACCTCAATCGGGCATGGTATTAAGTAATGCGGTAACTAAAGATAAATTAGTAATAAGATACGGAATCAACCATAGACCACCAGAAAGCTTTTCAACTGGAAAAGTACTAATTAGGTCAACAATTGGATATTACTATCTTGCAATTTGTAATACACACATTCTCGACGACATAAAAGATACAATAAAGAACTAATTAATAAGACAAAAATTGTACAATTTTCAATTGACTACATTATTGAATGACATAAAAATATCGAGCAATGATAAAACTGATCGCATATCGGAAATCTTACCCTCCCGTTGTCATGACGACGGCGCGCGCTACCCTGAATTCAAAGCACACCTGGAAACACATCTTCGTCCCGTTTCGACGCGTACAAAAACCACGTACGTGCGAACGAGATGGTTATACCCCATTGTTACAGCTTAAGTGAGAGTAGCCCCGTTCCGTAAAATCGATATCGCGCAAGGCTAGGCGTCGATTAAGCGGAGACATAATCGATGGAAAAGGGCCTCTGTAGCGTTAATACTTAGAGAAAATTGAACTCTATTTCAATTAAATACGATTTCATTTCGAACAGGTTTGTGAATTATGGCGTGCCTCAAATTTGGGTAATAACGTGTAGGCATACAGTTCGCGACATCGACTATTGATTTTAGCGATCGCTTCGAACGGAAACACCGATTCGATTTATTGGATTAATACAAGTTGATAATAAACGATCGGCGCTTAACATATTTTTCACATATTTATCACGACAATTCGAATATCTCGACAACCATAGAAATGATTTAGAAAATAAAAGCACCTCATTTAGACGTACCACGACATTATTACTAATGCAATCATCTCTCCTCATTAAAAATATGTCGACTGTTTCAGTAACTTTATTTCATGTTGGTATATAACTCGTCTGTAGGGGGCTGCAACTAATCAACTTTGTTTTTATCATTTAACCGTGTCATGAAAATTGATAGGTACATAAGTATGCGTTGATATCTGAATACGGAGAATAAAACAAATAGCAGAGAACACGAGAATAGCCGCGGGTATATTTATATTGTTCTTTATGCACTTTATATCATATTTTTTATCAATCTAAATATTCCTTTTTCGTAAACAGAATGTCTAAGTGAAATTAAGAGTAAATTAATAAGAATATGTTAGATATTATATATCACTAACAATTGCCCGCAGCTTTGTCTACATTTACATTTTGGGGTGTAAGGGGTGTCGAATAACATCATAAGACTTGAGACACCCAAGCCAACCTCACCTGCATGTGGTGCACCCTGCTGATCAACGAACGAGGCAATGGCGCAAGCGGGGTGGTAGGGTTTTACAGCCCGACTGGGTCGCAACCACCATGTATATGGCGAAAAAGCCCGTAATAGTGATTCGCTTCTACAGGTCGCGTTTCGGGATCAGCCTGTGCATATCCAGCTTATTACAGGCCGGCATGATAGTGGCGACCAGCGATAGACAGTGTGTCAATCGGTGGTCGCTATTATTTTTGGATTGTACTGTGCTTACCATCAGGCATAGTGCAGTCACTTTGCCGTGCTACAATAAAAAAAAAAATTATATGTTATAAAATTAGTACACGTTACATTAATTTCGTTAACTCTAACCTGAGGATTTATGCCGAACCCGCCGAGATAAGTTTCATAGCGTAATTGCAAACTAACTTGAAACTTATCGCTTTATTGTGGACTAGCTGTGCCCGTGACTCCTTCCGCGTAAAAGCTAATCTCTAAAACATTGACTAATAAATCTGTATGTATTCAGTATGACTTGTCTACTTTCCTCTCGTACCTACTTAAGTCGCGTCGTCATTAAAATTACAATAATTGTTGACAGAGTGGACCGATTTTAATAAAACTAAGACTAAATGTTACTTGAAGATAAACGATATGATTTTCTTGCTGTGGTTTTATCGGGAACGCATTACTTTGGCAGTGATGCATGTTCAAACAAAGATACAGACAGATAGACAGACATTCCTAATAATGAATAAAATGTATTTTATTATTTATACTAAGACGCCTGTAACATTTTTGTTTCACAAAAATCTATAAAGGACAGACTTGTTACATTTATATTCCTATGACTTTTTTTAAACTTTATTTTTGGCAATCATATTTCAGATTATTAGGTACTGCCATTGTCGCGTAGTCAATAATATTACAAGCGTCGAGCGATCACTTCAATATTAAGCGTCGTGTGACTCAATATTGTTACAAGATGGTGGATCCCTTGTTAGAACCTTCCAGGGAGTTTTTGTGGCATCTTAGAATTTCATGCTCCGTGGTATTATTTTCCATTCACTTCACTTATGCACAATAAACTAACTATATTACGTAAAAAACCACCGAATTTACAAAATATAGAGTCAAATAACACAAGATTATGAATAAAATATAAAATCCACTACATGACAAACTAAAATCCCACCAAAAACTCCTTCTTATGACTTATATGTATAAAAGAAGATAGGTCATTTTAATATAATGCTTTGTTTCGCTCGTGTTAATGTAAATTTGACATATTTCTTAGGAAAAGCATATTTTCTAAATGACAAATCTTCTATGTCCTTTTATATATGCCCGACAAGCTATCTGCAAAATTTCTTAAAAATTAGTTGAGATTTGAAAGCCTAAAAGCGTAACAAACTCACATTCGAATTTATTACCCAAGTTAGGATAGCCTTTGTTATTCTGATATATAAGCTATGTTAACGAAAAATTTCATTAAAATCTGTTCAGTACTTTCTGCGTGAGAGAGCGAGTAATATCCATTAATCCTTAGAAACTTTCTGAATTATATTTTTTTTTTTTGCTGCAACTTAAATTAAAGTAGATTTTGTTTCGGGATATCAGATAACTTTCGTGATCTGCTGGTCCCTTTTCTGTACTCCAGACATATCTAATGTGGAATTTATTCATGTCAGTAGGTCGAGTGCCCGACGATTGGCTGAAAGATATTTTTTTCTATAGCTCGAAAACATTGCTTTAGTCCGAATGAAACAAATTCATGTTGCTATTCACAGTAGGTATTAGTTAAAATTAGCATTGAGTTTGGGATCAAGATTACTTGCTAAAAATTTAACAAATTTTGCCGTCTTAATGTGTGGTAGCATTTCGAAAAAAAAAAATGACATTTTTATTACCATTGTAATAATGCTACATTTGAATTTTGTAATACTTTTGTTAGCGTTTATCTCTATTATAAACTAGCTTATACCCACAGCTTCACTCCCATTTATATAATTTTGATCTAAATATTATAGTGGACGCTACTTTGCACTTCCGCTAGGAATCTTCCGATACGAGCGGGCGCCCGCTCGTATCGGAAGAGTCAACATCGATCTGATGATGCTCCGTGACGGAGCGAAACACGTTTAGACGTAGTGGTGGTCAATCCATTCCTAGCGGAAGTGCAAAGTAGCGTCCACTATAATATTTAATTATGGATTTCCGCAAAGTAACGCCTTCTTCAATCAACTAATTTTGATCTATCTTTCGAGAACAGCTGTTTTTTTCTACATGAAGAGTACCTTGTTTCCTTTCCTATGACCTTGAGCGGTTGAGAAGTTATGACATGATTATCTTTAAAACAGACTCGCATCCACATTTGTAATATTAGTTAAAATATAAATTTGTGTGTTTGTTACCTTAACATGCCTTACCTACAGGTACAGGGTACAGAGAACGACAAAGGTTACTGTCCATCCAAAAAATAAGGTATCATTACCAAAGGATATATAAAAACTACAATATTCCGAGCGAAACCCCAAACAAAAGCTAGTAGTGATACAGAAGGTCTTCTTAGTGTTCACCTTCGTCACAACATTTATTTTAGGGATCCCATTTCCAGAGAGAGCGTGGTGTGTAATCAGTACGTCTTTTACTACACGGGGCCTTAATGGGGCATTAACTCACTTTCGGGAACGTCTTCAAATTTGAACTCACGCTAACAAGTTATTAACACTTTTGTATACATGAAAAGTATCTTGTACTTAGATTATGATTACAGCACTATTATCAGTTTAGTAAAACTATTTATAGAAAAAAAAACATGGTTGTGAGACGTAGTGTAAACAAAACGAAACTTTTCTGAGGCATTAAAATTTTTAGCTCTTAACAATAATAAAATACAAGTTCATTAATAATATCTGAGTTCTTATTCTCCTAAATCATTCTAGAACTTTATGAATATGTTATTAGACATATAAATTGTAGTTATTGAAATATCTTCTATATCTATAGGTACATATAATAAGAATGTAGATCTAAGATGGCTATACTTTTTAGATTTTTGTAAAACTGTTGCACGTGTCTAGGAATAATTAATAAAATATATTTCAATCATTTTAGAAAGGTCTGTCTGACTTGTTTGTGCACGCATAATTTCAAAAGTACTGCATTCACAATAAAACCTCACATCGATCTTGAGAGTCATATTGCTAGAGTTGAGATATATATTAGGCCTTTACCTATGAAATTGCGCTTTTGTATGAAAAAAATCATACGAATTTTTTTCATATATTTTTTATTTGTATTAATCGAAGTAATCACCCATGCAATCAATGCATCTTTGCCAACGCAGTGGCAGTTTATTGATGCCTTTCTTAAAGAAATCAGCTGGACGGGAGGCAACAAATTCTTCAAAGGAATTTTGTACTGCCTCTCGGGTATTGAACTTTTTTCCCGGCAAGAAGTTATCCAAATTCTGGAAAACGTAGTAATCTGTAGGCGCAAGGTCTGGTGAGTAGGGTGGATGACGGTGAACTTCCAATCCCAGTTCTTGCAACTTGGAGACCGTTTGCTGTGCAGTATGAGGTCGCGCGTTGTCGTTCAGGAGCAGCGGAGACGATCGATTGACCAATGCCAGCTTCTCCATCATTGTGTTCAATTCTTAACAGTACACATCTGAAGTACTGCTCACCCCGTTTGGTAAGAAGCTGTGATGAATCACATCGGCGCTAAGCCACCAAACAGTGACCATCACTTTTCTAGGGGTAATTTTTCGTTTAGGGCATTGTTTAAGTGCTGAACCAGGATCCAACCAACTTGCTGAGCGCTTGCGATTATCAAACAGAATCCATTTTTCATCGCAGGTAACAATGCGGTTCAAAATTCCTTCATTTGTATGTCTGTTGAGCAGTGCAAGGCACGTCTCGACGCGTACTTCGCGCTGGCGATCATTGAGTCCGTGGGGCACCCATTTGTCAAGCTTTTTTACCTTGCCAATTTGACACGAATGGACCAATATTGTTTTGATGCTAACGTCAAAAACTGCTGCTAATTTAGTCGTAGATTGTGTATCATCAGCTTCCACAATCACCTTTAATTCGTCATTGTCGACCTGAGTCTTCGGATGACTGCGAGGTTCATTTTTCAGATCGAAATTCCCAGAACCGGAGCGAGCAATCAATAACAGGTGGTGCGTTGGTTTGTAGTGTTAGCTCCGTAAACGTCGTTGATGTTGCGTGCCGCTTGTGCCGCGTTGCTGCTACGACGGTACTCATATTCTATAATTACTCGAATTTTTCACGTATCCATGATGGCAAAAAAGATTGAAATGCGATGAAAATGTAACACTAATCAATAAACAAATGACTACTTTTGGAAAAAGAATTCCATGTTTTTAAAATAAAATTAATTTGAAATTAGAATTCTTAGCCAAACAAAAATTATTTTGATTTGAAGTGGCCAGTACTGCAGAACTGCAATTTCATAGGTAAATACCTATTGTTGAGATTGTTTAATTAGTCACCTCTTTTTTGCATTAAGTTCCACGCCGACTAAGTAGCAGGCACAACTATTTGTAATACAGACATACTACTGTTGTCCGGAATCGTCCCGCAGACAGAGTTCTCTAATAACCCGAAGTGTTAAATTAAAACTGTTTGATCGACAGAGCATTTTAAGAATTTCCTAGATCGGTTCGACAATATAGGTTTTACTCCTTAACTCTTATTTTACTTCCTTTAATTAGGATAAGGCCTTCTTGAAATCAGGTAACGTCTGAAACGTTTTGTAAATTTTACATGAATATTTTAACCATTTGATGTAATTGTATTTCTGATGCAGTTTACATATTGGTTGATGTTTTTTATCTCTAACATACATAACACGAGCTATCAAGTGGAGATGAGGAAGAGTAGGGAATTGGGAATACTTTAGGGGAAACTGAAATAAAACAAAACCAAATGTTATTTAATGCTTAATGATTACTTTAACTAATCATCCTGATGTTCCCATTGGTGAGGTAGACGTCCTGTCTGTCTAGTTTTTGCCTCATAAGTTTGTGTTGATATGGGGGTGATATTTGTCGTTTAGTTTATGCGTTTTTTTTTTAAAAGGCCCGACCCCCTTGCCGTCTCTTGCGTATTTTGCGTATTAACTAAGTACAATCACTGATATATTTTGTATATAACCTGCTTTAAATTTTTTGTATTAAGAATCTCTGCGCTTTTTGCCGGAAAATAAACTTTACTGTTACTTGAGTGAACGGTCTGGTAGACTCCAACAGCATGATACTTGTGAGACGTCCAAGGGTCGGCAGCTGTATCTAGGGGCGACTCGGTAAACGAATAAGTGTCTTATCCACCTCCCAATGTTCACATACTTTCATATTCCCATAACATACCTACACACATTCACGCTTCCCCGTGTTAAGTCATAGAAGTTCACTAGCCGTTCAGTGTTACAGCTATTTACACTTCCCGCCTCATGACTCGTGACTAACTTAGCTAAAATTTCATATTAAAATTAGATTTCTTTCAAAAATAAATATATTGACGTAATAACCATTAACCACCATCTGTGATTCCACCACTCTCCCATACTATAATTTCCATAATATATTTGATATGTGGTTAGAAGAATCGACTAGTAATAGTTCTAACCATTAAATCTATACTAATATTATAAAGCTGAAGAGTTTGTTTGTTTGTTTGGTTGAACGCGCTAATCCCAAGAACTACCGGTCCGATTTGAAAGTTTCTTTCAGTGTTAGATAGCTCATTTATCGAGGATGGCTATAGCCTTAGCAATCCGGCGGGCATTCGAGTTAAGTGTCGCACCTCCGAAGACCATCGCGCGTTGATTCACTCACGGAATCGAAATTAGCTTATTTCACATACGCTCTAGAGAAGGAACGCCTCCTCCATGTCGTGCTTCGCCGTGTCCCGGCCGAAATCTTGGTCGAGGACATCACCCTCTCCCTTAAGGACAAGAACTTCCCCGTACGTGAGGTACATCGTATATACCACCCACGCACCCGCGCTCTCAACATGGGGTGTAAGGGGTGTCGAATAACATCATACTTGAGACACCCAAGCCAACCTCACCTGCACGTGGTGCACCCTGCTGAATAACGAACGAGGCAATGGCGATAGCGGGGTGGTAGGGTTTTACAGCCCGACTGGGTCGCAACCACCATGTATATGGCGAAAAAGCCCGTAATAGTGATTCGCTTCTACGAGTCGCGTTTCGGGATCAGCCTGTGCATATCCAGCTTATTACAGGCCGGCATGATAGTGGCGATCGGCGATGGACAGTGTGTCAATCTGTGGTCGCTATTATTTTTGGATTGTACTGTGCTTACCATCAGGCATAGTGCAGTCACTTTGCCGTGCTACAATAAAAAAAAAATGGTGCTTATTCTCCTCGACCGGTCGCAGGAGGGCAAGGCCATTTTTTGCGCTCACGACTGTGTTCGATCTCAACTGCGTCACCGTTGAACCCCCACGCAAGACCCATATTCCGTCGCAGTCTCATAACTGCCAGTGTTATGGGCACTCGGCAAAGAATTGCCATCTTCGCCCCGGGTGCGTCAAGTGCCTGGGAGACCACGCCACGAAGGAGTGCGAGCGCACTCCTGGCGCTCCCGATCCTCCCAGCTGTGTGTTCTGCGATAACGCGGGTCACCCCGCGAATTATCGCAGCTGTTCCCGCGCGCCGCGCACAATACGTCCCCGTCAGGCGAGGCAGGCGCCCAGGGCGCCTGTAGCCGCCGCCCGCCCTCCGCCTCCACCTCTCATGTCCGTGGAGGCCTTCCCGGGCCTACCGTGTGCCTCCCGCGCCCCTGTAGCGCCCGCGCCCACGACCTCACCGCGCTCACCACCCTCTGTGCCGCGCGCGGCTCAACCCGGGCGGGCTCATATGGCCCCCTGGGCTCCCCAACCTCAGCCTCAGGCTTCTTTTATGCCTCAGGCGCCGCCGCCACAGGCGGCTTATGCTTCCTCATCCTCTCTCTCCAGTAGGTTTGACTAGATAAAACATCTACTCCGCGAGCACGACATGAAGGATGTCCTCGCCTTCCACGCCATAGTAGAGCTCGAGGAGGAGCTAGGTCTTCTCACCGCACTAGCGCGCTTCCCGGCTATCGGAACCACTATTCAGCGCCTCGCCCGGTCACCCTCTTCTAAATAAGTTTTAAAATTCACGGGTCTTAATAAAGTAAAACCACGCGGTTTATGTTTCTCGTTTTTCAATGTGAGATCCCTTCGGACACAGCGCGATCTAGTAGCTGACTATAGCGCGATAGACAGATTGACGTTTTCCTCATCCAGGAAACGATGTTAAAACCGACTATACAGTAATTCGCGATTCTCGGATTACGCATACTCGGTTTTAACATCGTT
>JACEII010000162.1:200808-370807 GCA_014332785.1 Antheraea mylitta | reverse complement strand
AAAAAAAAAAAAAAAAAAAAAAAAAAAAAAAAAAAAAAAAAAAAAAAGGTCTTGTTTGAGCCCTTGTGCTTAAACTTACAGTCCAGTAAATCAGTAATATGCTTTGGGACTTTATCGTAAACACTATTATTATCTGAAAACTGTTACTGGGTTCACTGAATTTGAAACATGGGACGACCAGTTTGTAACAGTCCCTAGTATTTCTAGTATTTTAATCACACCGGTCTATTACAAAAACAGTTTTTCAAAGTTTTTGCTTGCATTTATTAAATTATCAAGAATGTATTGTGAGGGTAGAGTTAAGATACTGAATTTTTGAAATTTGGTCTTTAATAATTCGCGAGGTCCCATATTGTATATTGTAATTAGTAACGTAACAAGCACGAAAAACTAAATCATTTTGTACGACACTTTTAAAGCTGGACAATGAAGACGTGGAAACCAAACTTACATAATATTCTTCAATATACTTCTGATATTAGAATAATTCATTGAATAATAATTAATCACGTGCCCTCACTTGTTGATCTGATGATAGCAACCGGTCTAGCCATTGGCGGTAACGGAGGAGGTGGCAGCATTGAACTGCTGAAGTATGCTGGTTTCGGACTTCGTGATAAGCTGTGTACCTGAAATTAGGTTTAGTAATTTAGAGTTTTTTTATGAAGTACATAATAAAAAAGTGGTAATAAAAAAATGAGAAATGTTTAGTTCTTCGTTCCATTCTGAACTAAATATATTTTATTGTTTCGCTTTATTCTGTGTCATCTGTATTCACATAGAAGTGGATACATATTTTGGCAATATTTAACTAAAACATCTTACCCTAAGTTACAGTAATTTTCTAAAGACAGCATAAATAATAGGATTAAAAGATAAACCTATATTTTAATATACTTTAGGCGGAACGGAGTTAGCGGACACTACTAGTTATCTATAAAACTGTCACTGGTTTTACCGAGTATGAAACATGGAACGACCAGTTTGTCACAGTTTCTAGTATTTACATTATGACTTGGAATAATATCAAAAATCCTTTTTGTTAAATTTCTAGCTATTCAAATAGTGATCATAACATGAATTTCAAGAGTGTACCTGCAACTGTTGCACGTCAGTCGGTTCTTGGCACACGAACGTTACAAAGTCGCCTAATGAATCCTGAGGAGCTCCGTCATACTTTCCACTGGAGTGCTGACTCGATAACGCTTCGGACGCTGTGGGAGTTAACATTCACCATTATTTATCATTAAAGCACATCAATAAGATAATAAGCTCTAAGTCAACAGTTTTGTGTCGACATGTCGATCAAAAATTTTTAAAAATCTCATGGTGGGCAAAAATCAAAAAGAAAACCGGTATGTACTAACAAAATTTTCGGAATTTTCATACATGTATTAATTCAATTAGGTAATACTATCGTCTGATGGTAAAGGAAAAGCTTTTGTGGAAACCTGAAGCTAAGCAATGTTCTTTTAATGTGGGATTTTAATGTGGTTAAAATGTGTGAAAATGTAGAATTCTCGCAGTTTGAAATTGTCAATGCGTTGTGGCTTGGCGTGCAGACAATTATATCGATACCTTGTTATGAAGAGGCCTATAAGCTTACGATGTGTCTCTCACACGTTGATAAGGATCATAATTATGATAAAATATGGTCATCAAACAAAAAAGTAAGAACCTCATGACGGATAAAATTTGAAATTCGCTTTCGGTGTATAAAAACTGAAAATGTTGTATGAACAAATAAAATTGGATTTAGCTCATTTTGAAATGTAACGACACGTATGGACAGCCTTCTTATAAAGCGATTTTATTATACGTCTTAATGAGGCTATTACGGGTAAGCACAATTCAATCAATCAACTTTATACTACAACATAATATTTTTTTTGTTTTTTTTTTTTATATTATGTGGCTAAACTAAAAAAGATAGAATAATAACTTAAAGAGACATTTTGTAGTTCTTTGACGGTCGATAGAAAAGTCCTAAACCAATTTTCCCTATCAATAACAATAACAAAGTTAAAATCTTATAAAGTTTAATGTTTCTAATTATTCGCTTTTATCAATCAAAATATTCATAATAAGGCAAGAAATGTAGTACAAGTTAGTAACTTTATTGTTATTAATAATAAAGAAAACTCGTTAAAATCTTTTCTATAGAGCATCAAAAGTACTGCAAAATTGTCATTTAGATTTTAATTCTATGTTTGATAATATATCCGCAAAATATAAAAAAACGCAATATTATCAAAAATTCGAATTTCCAAAGATCCGTAGAACCTTAAATATTAACGATAGAAATTTGACTCTATGAAATTTTCTGTCGAAAATTTATCTCTTAATGAGGTTTCTCTTCCAATCTATATGAGAAAATTTAAAGTTTGATGGAGGACATCTTCAAACTGAAATTAAGAACGATTCTTTGTACATAATTTTTGTTTGTTATTATGTGATGATGATGAGAATGAAATTATATAATGTGATAATATCCTATGAAATTTTGGAGTGAGAGCGGAAAAAAATGACACACCCTAATATATCTTCCGAAAGAGATTGTTCACATCCTAGTAATTTAGTAAGTGGACTTACGACTTATGAAATATGCTTAAAAATACAATACTTACATCCCAACTAATATTACAAATGTGAATGAGAGTTTGTTCATCTGTTGCATTTTCACACTTAACTGTGAAATTTGGAATTGCTTATCAGGGGAATAGATAAGGATTTAGCATAGCTTTCATCCAAAAACTAGTACTATTTCCGAGGGATATAACAATATACTCGTATTATATTTCATTATGACGTCTGATATTCGCCTTAAAAACGTCTAAGTTAATTTATAATTTTGTAAAAATGGTTTTTGACAATAAATAGCGAAAATATTGGAAAATTTTATAATAGATTCACTTATACACCGACATAATGTGGACTAGATATATTAAAGAGTAGTACGGAGTGCATAAATTGTCATATTGAGCAAGGATCGCTGCTCCCATAAACTTGTACTACTAAGAAGTAACAGTGGAAAAGAAGTATCATTTTATTCTTTTTGTACTAAAAAAGTATTTAAATTTAATAAAATATGTATTTATTTCAATATGGATCCTATTAGTATTATGATTTAGGGCATTACGTCTTAATCCCAAGGAGGGTTGACGTCAGGCAGGCGGCCGATCGTAAAAATTAAGTCAAATCGTACTTCACAACATGACAAGTATGAAATGTCGATTTGGGTTTTCGCAGGGTATGACTCAAAAGTAAGAAAAGAATTCAGGATGTAAGGCTGACATTTGTGAGTTGGAATGTGGGAACAATGACTGGAAAAGGAAGAGAATTAGCGAAAGTCTTGCAAAAAAGACGCATAAACGTGGCTTTTGTGCAAGATAAGAAATGGAAAGGCACGAAAGTGAGGGAGATTGGTATGGGATATAAATTCTACTACTGTGGGAGCAACGGTAAGATAAATGGGATAGGAATTATATTAGACAATGAGCTTAATAAATGTGTGACGGATGTGAAAAGAGTAAACGATAGATTAATATTCATAAAATTATTGATAGAATAGATAACAGTAAGTATAATGAGTGAGTATGCGCCGCAAGCTGGTTGTAAGGAGCTTGTAAGAGAAAAGTTTTGGGAAGATTTTGATGGGGTGATGATTGATATTTCACGAAATGAGGATATCTATATTGGAGGTGATTTTAATGGGCATCTGGTAAGAGAAAGTGGAGGTTATGAGAGAGTGCATGGAAGCTGAGGTTTTGAGAATAGAAACAAAGAAGGTGAAAATCTCATTCAAGCTGCAGTTGCTTTCAACCTTGCCATAGCTAATACTTTTTTTCCAAAAAGAAAGACCAGCACCTAAGCACATACAATAGTGGTAATCATACTACTCCAATTGATTATTTTCTGTAACGAAGAAATAGTATTCAAATAGTGGAAGATTGCAAGGTTTTGCCTGGAGAGATATTAGCTACGCAACATCGTTTATTACTGTTAGATATAAAACTAAAATTAAAACTGACAAAACAGTCGAAACCCCACCCAAAATTGAATGAAATCTAATAGAGAAAGATGAGTATGCGAAAGAATTTAGGATAAAAATTGTTAATAAAATGACAGAAATGGAAAATATGGAAGCGAAGACTGTTAGTGAATGTTGAAATGAAATGGAAACATGTATGAAGATCGTAACAAGGGATGTGTTTGGTGAAATGAAAGAAAGAGGAAAGATAGATATGGATACGAATATGGATGGTGGTGGAACGAAGAGGTACAAAAGGCTTTGAAAGAAAAGAAAACGGCTTTCAATGAACGGAAATGTATTCAAGATCAAGATAGTGCGATTAAAGAAAATAAGAGAATAATATATGTCAAATATAAAAGGAATGCAAAAAGAGCAGTTGCTATAGCCGGAGCTAAAATTCAAGATGATTTGTACAATTCACTAGAGAGTTCACAAACACAAAAATATTTGTATGGTTTAGCAAAAGTAAGAGAAAATAATACAAGAAATATTACACACGTTAAATGTATAAAAGATGATGGAGGAAAAGTTTTGATGAATGATGAGGATATAAAGAGTCGCTGGAAGAAATATTTTGAAACACTGATAAATAAAGAAAATGACAAAACCGGAGAGTCAGAGACCGTACCGTCAAATTTAGGCGCTGTACAAGAAATAACTGAGGATGAAGTAAGAAGAGCTGTGGATGGTATGAAAAACGGAAAAGCCATACCTACCAGATGGCATACCTATTGAAGTATGGAAGTTTTTAAAAGTAGATGGATGGATGTGGCTGACCTTATTTTTTAATAGGATGTTACTAGAGGAAGTGACCCCAAATGAATGTTGCAATAGTGCCTATTTTTAAAAATAAGAGTGAAGTGCAGGACTGTAACAATTATCGAGGAATAAAGCTCATGTCACACAGTATGAAGGTTTGGGAAAGACTGATAGCGAGACGAATAAGAGATGAGGCTGAAGTGACTCAGAATCAATTTGGGTTTATGCCTGGTCGTGCTACAACAGATGCCATTTTTATACTTCGGCAACTGTGCCGAAAAATACAGACGTGTACATAAGAATTTGCATATGGTATTTGTTGATCTGGAGAAAGCATATGATCGAGTACCCCGTGATGTTCTGTGGTGGACTTTGAAAAAGAAAAGAGTGCCTAGGAAATACGTACAACTTATTCGTTGTATGTTCAGTCAAGCCAAAACACACGTTAGATCAGCAACTGGAGCTACCGATAATTTCAATGTGGCGGTAGGTTTGCACCAGGGTTCAGCTTTAAGCCCTTATTTATTCATTCTTGTTATGGATGCATTAATATTAGAAATACAGGAGGAGACACCTTGGTGTATGCTGTTTGCTGGTGATATTGTACTTATGGGAGAAGATACTGCAAAGGTCCAGAGCAAGCTGGAAAAATGTCGAGAAAGGCTGGAGAATGTTGGTTTGAAAATTAGTAGAACAAAAACTGAACATTTGTTTTGCGACTTCAGTGGTACATCAAGTTTCTCTCCCATAGTCTTAAATGGTGTATCATTACCAGCCTGCTCGAATTTTCGGTATCTCGGTTCATTAATACAGAACGACGGTGGTATGACGACGACATGACGAATTGTATAAATGTAGAATGCACGAAATGGCGAAATATGTCTGGGGTAGCTTGCGACCCACGAATGCCTTTGAAACTCAAGAGGAAGGTTTATAAAACTATGATGAGACCGGTGATGCTGTACGCATCTGAGTGCTGGACTACAAAAGAGACGGATAAGAGAAAATTACATGTGGTAGAGATGCGTATGTTAAGGTGGATATGTGGTGTAACCTAGTAGAATGGATAAGGTTAAGAATGAGTATATTAGAGGCAGTTTGAAAATAGCACCAGTGACAGAGAAATTGAAGAATAATGTGTTAGCATGGTATGGGCATGTCATGAGGAGAGATGGAAATCATGTAACTAGAAAAGTGTTGAGTATGACAGTGGATGGATATACGAATAGAGAAAGACCGAAAAAGGTATGAATGGAATGTGTGAAAAATGATATGTGCGTAAAAGGTGTAAATATTGAGATGACAGGAGAGAATGGAAAAAGAAAACATGTTGTGCCGACCCTACTTAGGTGGGATAAGGGTAATGATGATGATGATGATGAGAACAATATATTATAATATTACATTAACATGAGCGAACCCGCGGATAACAGTTGGTATTCATGTAGAGATAAACTTACTAGTTGGATGTGTGTCGGTAGGTGGCGGTGCGTGCTGATAGAAGATGGTATTTGAAGGTACCAACGGTGACTGTGCAGCGCTCAGCCCCGCCGAGCTGTGCGGAATACCTGAAAATATTATTTTAAGTTAAGAGATGTTGTTATAGCTTACATAACACGGAATCATCGTCGTCGTCAGTCTATAAGGTCATAGACTTTCTCCCAAAGTAACCCTTAGGTTTAGACATAAAAAAGTCGATGATTTTAATCGATATTACACATTAAATTGAGCCAATGAATATTTATCAAGTTCAGGTTTCCTCGCGATGTTTTCCTTTATCGTCAGTCGATATTGTTACCAATTCAAATTAGTAAATGTACGTGGATTCCTAAAAATTCGTTGGTACATGCCGAAGTCCGAACCTGTGGACATCGAGTTGATATTCCACCGGTCAAACGACTAGACAACCTAGGGATACCTTGTAATGTATATTGTAAATACATACAGCTTTATATTATAACTAGTGGGACGGGTGGACGTTGTCCTGACTTGATAATAAGAAAATATCTAAAATTCAACCACAGCACCACCTACCGGGTTTAATTGTGAATCTAAGCCATTCTCGGATCCACTAGAATAAGCACACAAAATTTCATCAAAAATCGGTCCGGAGGAGTGCACTGACATACACGTACAAAATAAATTTATATATAAAGATTAGTTATTTGCGCTTTTCTGACAAATATAGTATTATATAGATAACTTAAGTACTTTAGTTACATTGGGTATTTTAAGTGCATCAAAACTGCATCTCATTTCAACAAACATCTTAGAAAAATTACAAACAAAAAATTACGCACAACAAAAAAAATATTTGTAACAATTATTTATTAAAAACCTCTTTGATTTTTATAATTTTAAACGTATATGTATATGTTCTAAACAAAAAATATACATCATATGTCAGTCTTGTAAAAACAGTGTGCAATAATAAATGTCTTCTAATTTGTAAATAAATTATTTTATTTATAAAATCGTCGAACGACTACAAAATTCGAACCTGAACCCTACAATATTCATATGTAGTTTATACGATTTACATTTATATAGTTGAACCTAAAAATGGATCTGAATCGTTAGAAACTCTATGAAAGTGGACGTATATAGGAGTAAAGGAAGACCGAAAAAGTATCTATAGTTTGTGTGAAAAATGTTGTATATTAAATAACATTGAGATGACGTCTAACAGAACAGTGACAGGATAGTGGAAAGGGTACATGTTGTGCCGACCATACTTAGGTGCTATAAGGGTAACAAGAAGAATAAGAATTTAACGCCTATTTCACCATATTCTACCACATTGTTAATGGTTATTAAAATATCTAACACTCACATCCAATTTCATAGATTTTGTATTTACAACTCATAATTCAAAACAGCTGCGTTATTTCTACGCAATATCACCGCTATTCGTCGACATTTCTCACAGATTTACATTCACAAATAAAATATCGTCCGACTGTTCTATTTCCGTTCAAGTTTGTCCACATGTATTCTCTCTCGCTATAAATATAATCAGAAGAGTAGATTAAAATTAGTTGTAGGGTGAATCATGAGCGCGCGGCACGTGTTTGCTTTGTCATTGCTTTATTTTAATAAATAGTTTTATACGTGACCGTCTTAAGCAGTGGATACAGGGGCCCGTGGCACACGGAGTTTGTGCTTCTTTTAGGAAACGAATTAAATTAATAAAAATCTCAGTTAAAACATTTTTCATTCAAATTTAGTAATATGTTTTTCACTGTATATATTTTATAAATTTTAACTAATTTCTGATTTATACTTCGAAACTTTATCGGTATTTTTTTACTAAATTACAATATAATTTTTAAGCTCTTAATTTCGGTAGAAATAACGAGAAGAATATTTTGAGACACCCAACAAACAGGATGATCTGGAATTATGTACTTACAAGAAGAATAAACTGATTATATGTTTAACCGTGTTAAGAATTTAATTCTCAGTATTTAGAACTGACTAGCATGGTGAACATACCTGAGCGTTTTTCATAGTGGTCTAATATTTTATGTATTTTTAATTTTTCCAATATTATTAGATTAGATTTGAGTATTAATAAATAAATATTACGAGTATAAAAAATAACATTAATCAAAATATGTTGCGGGTGAACGTATATCTTCAACATATTTTAGTTCATGATATTTGTTTTATATTTTACTGTTACATACCAACAGTGTAAACTGCCGTCAAGTTCAACAGTTAATCAAGGAAGCAATTTTAATTGCGTTTTGTTGGTTTATTCACTAATATTTCGCTCTTCCTATTAGTAAATTCGGATTTATCTTGTTCAGGTGCATAACGCAGAAATAAAAGCAAACGATTTTTGTTGTAATGAATCATGGTAGCAGGTAATCAAATCCGGTTGGAACTGTATTTAATGAAGGATTGACCGAGAATAACATCTTCTACAATCAAGTATATCATAAAATGTATCGTTAAATTTAAATATAAGCTAAATCCAGATTGAGCCGTTCCTAATATTTTGCGTAATTTCAAAATTTGTTTACTAACCAGTAGTTCCTGAGATTACCACCTCCAACGTCACAAACTCACGAACTATACCTCTTTATAATATTAGCATAGATTAAAATTGTATTTTGCCCGTTTTGAAATATAACGACACATGTATTAAATTACCCACGTTTCCGACTGTGAAAGACTGAAAATACCCCCTTGCCTTTAATACGGGTCTGTGTATTGCAATATGAACTAACTAAAGCACTGTCCGACGAGCATGGCGGATGGCGTGGCGCGCTCCGCCGGGGGGTCGAAGGCGGGCGGAGCTGGACTGTTGTACCCGCAATAGTAGCCAGACTCCAACTTTATGCCGCCGCCGGAACCACTCGGTGATTCAGACCCCGTCTCCTGTAGTATGGACGCTGGAACCAAAATATATTACTTATATATAACTTATAATATTTATATTACTTTTTAATGGAGACTAGTTTTAAATATGTTCGATATTAACAATAATGTATGAGTGTTATTCAGGTAAATAAATTTTCGGATTTTATTACAAGTTTTCTTTTTTTAATAAAGTTACACCTGTTTATAAAAGAAGGTAATTGAAAGATATAATTACGAAATAGGTTATATTAAAGGTTATCTTTATATCCTAGCAGTGCCAAGCACATGGAAACCTATAACTTTTACGGTTACCGAAAAGGGCTAAATGTTTTATTTCATTCAATATATCCACAAGCAGTGTCATTAGTGCAGTGTCTAAGATACTGTTATTAATTCGGGAAACACCTAAGCCATCGTATACAAACGCCAAGAATCTATCGAATTTGTCAATTTTGAACGTTATATGGTCATTTTTTTTGGAATGACAAATACGCAAAGGAAGCTGCGAGAAAAAACCTAATATGAATCAATTAATCATCAAAATCATCAAGTTAAGATAAACACTATAGTTGATTAAATAATTTATTATATATTTTTTTTATTTGAAATAGTTAGATGAGATACAACGTACCTTTGGATAACTTCCATAGTTCCTTAGAAGAGAAGACACCGGTCGCTAGAATAATATCGTTGCAAATTACACCGTTGTATGGGTTGTGGCTATAGCCTGAAACCCACCAGTCAACATTTTAACACGAACAAATTATCATTTAATGTCATCTCTATAAACAAACTATGAACGTATACGGGGAACTATAAGTAATTTTTTGGGAACTATATATATTCTATTTTGTCTAATAATTTATTTATTTATTTAAATTTAGTTAACATATGAGTTATACTTATAAACAGATTTTGTTGCGTTTCATAATAGATAGAGTTTTTTTGAGAAGACAAAGATTCTTAAGGGCTACATAATAATTTCCGACTGCAATTTAATTCCAATGTTGGTGTCTTTTATATAACGGTGATCAGACATCTGCCATACTTAACTATATTGATATTTAACAGCCAGATAAATACTCATCCTCATTTTGAAAATGTGACTCGTGCACGGGAATCGAACTCGCAGCCGCGATTCGATAGAATTCAATGGCGCGAGTATTCGAAAAGAACACTCTTTTTTTTCGAAATGACTATGCTATTGACCTGGCAAGGTCTTAACAGCTTCACCGGACTACTAAGGCGAACGCCTAAGGCACTCAGCCGATTTTATTTGACAACTAGCTCAAGGGTGCACGGCACACCTCGGCTTGCGCTGTTGCCTGATACATGCGATTCGTGACCTCTCTGAGCTAACCTAAGCTAAACTTTATTCATTCACATATGAATTGTTGAAACATATATGTGTATCAAGCATACATACCTCAACAACTCTTGTTTATATTTCGTATCGGATAAATAACACGTTTTGATATCTTGAATGTATATTAAAATAGGATATCGTTGGAACCGTAACAAAATCCGAAAATATGCCAATTTAATACGTGTTTTAATACAAGAAAGAACATTTCCAAAACAGATACGTGCAGAAGTCGTGATTATTATATACAGTTATTAAATGTTTATATTATTTATTTTTGGGTACACGACATAGTAGCTACAGATTTCGGTGATCACAATATAATCAAAGGGCAAGTATGACCACAGAAAGATTTATAATCCATCAGTATTTAGTGCTGTTGTGTTATCCTACAAGTTTCTCAGTTGATGGGTACAAACTAATGTTTAAATAAGTTTTAACGGTTGACCACAATCTCATTCCATGTTAAATAACGATAAGGACTCATTTGGTGAACACGCTAATCCTAGAGAGATTTTTGCATTTTTTCAGCGTACGTCAGTTCTCTGGAATAAACTCCCAGTGGCAGCGTTTCCGGACTATTATAGTTTGCAATCTTTCAAAAAACGATCCTACTACATTCTCAAGGGTCAGCAACACATCCCTACGTTTGCTACCAATGGTCTTTCAGAGAGTCGTCTTAGTCGCCAAGTCTGACATTATTATCTCGGGTATATATATGTGTGGTATACCGTCCAGCTCTATTAAGAACACTAAATTTTGTTTAGGCCAGTTTTGCTCTGCCATCCATATAACTACCGAACTGTACGTCGCTTGATATATATATAGAGCTGGACGGTATACCACACCGAGTCACCGCCTTCAGCTTTATAATGCGCAAGCCTGTCCGGACATGGAATATTGTTTCCACCTGAGCACCTGAGCACCTCAATGTCACCAACTTCCTCTTGACCGTATCCAACATCGAGCAGCTCGAATCAGCGGTAACCAGATGCTCTCCTTAAGGCTAGACACTTTGTCGCTTCGTAGGGACGTTGTGTCACTTTACGTCTTCTACAAGATTTACTACGGAGAATGCTCTAAATAGCTGCTTGGACTGATACCTGCTGCTGAGTTCCGTTACACAACGACTCATCACGGATTAAAATTTCATTAGTGTCATCTCGATGGTTGGAATGGTACTGTACGATTCACAGGTTTATTTTTCCACACACATCAGTTCTCTGGAATGAACTCCCAGCGGCAGCGTTTCCGGACCATTACAATCTGACATCTTTCAAGAAACACTTCTACTCCTTTCTCAAGGGTTGGCAACGCATCTGTGATTCTCTTCGTATCGCAGGTGTCTATGAATGGCGGTGATCACTTACCATCAGATGATGCATGTTAGTTTGCCGTCGATGGTATAAACCAATATGAAACCAGTGTAATCTAACCAATAGGTAAACAAAATCAGCTGCCAGAACCACAAGTATAGACACTTGGTGACAGATTTCCAACTCAAGGGTGCTAACTAACCAGTGGGCCATAAAAAAACTCTACAACCGTGCCACGGATTCACGACTCTTATCTGTACATTTTGGGTAATTTAAACAATTTTATTAATTATAGCCGGTGTGTTATTCCGATGTATAAACTATACGTGAAGTTTCATCAAAATCTGTGAAGTGGTTTTTGCGGGAAGAGTATAACGAGTGTCCATCCATACTCACAAACTTCATCATTTGTCATCTATAGTTTCATCACAATACAATTAAATTTACTAATATCTACTTTGCCGGCGAAAGGTTAAAGGGCGCATCTAAATAAAACACAAATAGGAGAAAAATCAAAGAGTCTTAAAAGGTGATACGTTTAACGAAGTACATTAAAGAATGGAATCTTGTACGTGAACAAATCTATTAGTTGCACTCTTTTTTCTGATTCCGGAAAAAATATAAATTCGATATATTATGTTAGTTAAAAACTGCAAATGCCCTTTTCTATGGACGGCAGTCTTAAGACCAGTCATAATATGTCGCTATTCTTTAGAATGTACTTGGGTTGCCTCATATATTACTGTATTTTCAAATACAGTCTTCGAACTCGAATGTTGTAGTACAATCATTGATGATTTGCGATAAAGAGAGTCATTTTGGGCGATAATTGATGCTTGGTGGCTAGCTACGACCCCCAGTTGACAATTTGTCGCCACACACTTTTAGGTGTGTTTCGTTGGTTGCACTTGAGAGCCAGTCTGTATGTTTGCCATTTGAGACCGCATCGTCATTTAAGATTAGGTGAGATTGTGGTGTAACGTTGAAGCCTTTAAAATATTTAAAAAATTGAAATACAGATTATGTTCACTGAATTGTGACAATTGTATTATCAGCCATGCATTCCGCGGTTAATTGATGTATATCCCTAAACTAGATGTGAAAAAGTTTTGTACCCGGATAACTTTTGTTTAGTTTGATATTGGGTCTCGAAATTCTTGTAGTCCAATATGACCGCAGCGACTGACAATTAATTATATGATTGCATTGTGCTTACCGTTAGGTCACATTTAAACTAACACTAGCTATTTTGTCGCACCACAAAAAAAAATGTAACTATGATGCTTTCGCAACAACAGTACCTTTGGCTGTTTTCTACCACCCTCAATGTATTAATTAATACTCGAGCATGCATTCTAACACTTCACAGCCTCCTTTCACGTTCAAACTCGTTTCTAATGACTGTTCATCTCATTGAATTTAGACACTACGTACAATGCGTATAATAACAAAAACGTTATTGTCCTCCTAAAGCAAACTATCATTGATATTTGCAACTCATCCAAAAGCAATATTAGAATTAATATTATTGTTGCGTATCTAAATTCTATTGTAAACAATTCTTAACCAATTAACAAATCTAGTTCAATCACATTAGTCTGTACTTCAATCACATTAACAAACATCATCAACACATTAGTCTGTAAAAGAACCACAGCAAGGCCTGAGGCATCTTCTCGAAGGAAGAGTACGGGTAAAATTCTTTATTTTCCCACGTATGGTGTTATACTACAAGAACATTTCTCAGGTTCAGGTTTCCTTACGATGTAGTCCTGCACCGCAAGCAAACAGATAGGTGGTAGAGCCACGTTGAAGCTATGACTGGTTTCAGCATAAATGGGTTGGCTCGCTCGGGGTAGTACCACCATCTCACAGCAAACCGACATGAAGTAACAGTCTTTGCAATGTTGTGTTTTGTCTGGTAACTGAAAGCGTCGGACGCCCACCACCAACTCTCTCTTTCCCCTTCACCCCCTTCCTCCCTTCCTCTCTACCTCCATCTCCACCGTCACAAGCTGGCAACACACTTGCAACTCCTGTGTTGCTGGTGTCTATGGACGGTGATGATCACTTAACATCAGATGACAAACCTGTTCATTTGCTTCCTATTATATAAAAAGAAACAACCCTATAACGGAACTGCTAACCAGATCCTTGACTATCTGGACAGACAGAAACGAATCCTTTAGATCATGAATAACGCAGATCTTACTGAGTTTATCAAACACCTTCAATTGTACACAGGCATTGCCTCACTGAACACCCATGAGTGAGTTCTACCATCCGTATTACAGTGAGTATCCTAAAGAGTTCTTCAACTTATTTTCAATCTTACTTTTCCATGACCAAAACACACATAGATGCGTTAGTCTTCACAACTATAGTTTTGCAGCAAATTCTCGATGACTTACTTTATTATACCGTGTAACTATGCAATTATCTTCAGATTACTATATTCCCTCCTTCCTATGGCATAGAGTCGTTTAAACGTATCGTGATGAGACATTGACTAGCACCTAATGGGTGATAAACTAACTGAAAACCAGACCACCTACGACTATACAATACAATTATTGCAAGTGTTGATCTACATCAAGTGTGAACACACATTAATCGCCAAGATAGGATAAGACAGTAATTTACGTGCACTTGAAAGGACGAAAATATATACTGCTAGAATTCAGTCTTTTAGCGATTGCTATGATCAATAACTGTTAGAAGTAGATTGTAATGATGATGATAATGTATTGATTTATAACTGTTCTGCGCATGTTGTAAGGCAAAGCGTCGTCACTGATTTCTAAAAAGTGACTTGTTCGGATTTCTTATATACAACGGACAGTAACGTCTTTGCTTTTATATACCTCATATCTAAACAATTAACTAATGAACAACATAAAGGAGAGTACATAACTCAGTTCCACGATAAGCCACAACATCAAACTTACAATAGAAAATAGACATAAAAAATATAGAATCTATATGTCGATGCCTTCATATAATACAAGCAACAAACCGGGACTTCAGCAGCGTTCAAGAAGCTAAATTGCAAAAAATTACAACCCTTTGCACTGATGTTATTGTTGACTTTTACAGAACAATCTTACAGTAAATCTCTAAAGCATGGAATAAACTTAATGTTCTTATCTAATATTCTTTATTTTAGGACATCTTTAGCCTAACATTTTTAAATTGTTAAAAAATCTTTATCAACGTACTTCAATGGAAGATTTCTAGTTTTTTGAAATTTAAAAAGCTAGTATTCGCTTTTGTTACACAAATTCGTTAACTAATTTAGAAAAGCATCGACATATATGAAAATCGAAAGAGTGAAAGAGAAGGAACACTGACTACACACAACAACGATCAAACGTACAAACACTTCGCTAATTTTACAACATCAAATTTTTTAAACTCGCCAATAAAAGCATAACAAGTGTGAGTGAAAGCCAATCAATGCAGGGGGTTAAGAATTTTGAAAAAACGTATAACAAGTGTGAAAAAAAAAACATGAATTTGTGCATAACCAACCACAAAGATAAATCCTTCCACTTGTTTATGGCAATCAATAGTTTTAATTAATGTAATTATTATTAACTAAGGCATTTTTAAATCCTTTCCAGTATGACGAAATCTTAAGACGATTTGCACCAAAGAACTAGTTCTAGTCTTAGCTTCAGTTTAGTGGCATCAAAGTGTATGGAATTGTCAGAATTAAATGTAATGTAAAAGTTTACTTTGTTTTTAGATTTTGGTGAATATTGTCGATACAAAAGAAACTACACATCACAAGAGATTTTTTTTAAATAGCGCTATGGTTTGTTAATATTTAAAGAGTAATGCATAAGTAATTCTCGACAGATACAAACCATTTAGACCTTATACAAGTTATGATAACAACTGATTCCTAATAAATAAATGTATCTTTTAATCATATCATCTATTAACAATACATTGTCTCTTTATATGCTTGTCTAAAATGGTGGCAAGTCATATTTCTTTTAATATAAAATTCAAATTTCTTTAAATATTTCAATGAAATTCATTTCATTTTTTAATAAAATTTTTACATGCAAATAAAACTTGCTGGTGCATTGAAAATCCCATAAAGACACAGTGTAGTAACGTTATTGTAGATTCAATGTACTGATAAAATGGCGAAAATGATAAATGAATCACAAAATAAATATTCAGTTTTTAGCGGGATCGTGGAATGTCATGTGGATTTTATATTTTATTCATAATCTTTTGTTATTTGACTCTATATTTTGTAATATATGGGGTGATTATGTAATATAGTTTGGTTACTATACACAAGTGAAATGGATGGGAAATAATACCATGGAACATTGACCCTGATTTGCCACAAAACTCCCTGGAAAGTTCTAACAAATCAGCCACCACCTTGTCAGTTCATTGAAATGATCGCAAGATACTTGTAATATCATTACGTACACGACAATGGCAGTAATCTACTTGAAGACTAGTTGCCAAAATTATGAATACAACTAAGGATATAACAATGAAGTACTTGGTTTTTAGACTAACTAAATCTTATAAGTTCGTGATATTGATTGCCACAAGTGTCAGGAAGAGACCACATCACATTTTTGATGTTGTTACCTTTGCTTTTAGCGTCGTGTTCATTCTCTTTGTCTCTAGGAGGATGAGGCGATATTGATCCGCTTAGTATATCTGAAATACATCAACTAATTAAATTTTTAGGTTATGTTTATTTTGCACATACAACGGTTCATCAAGTTTTACACGTTAATTTTATTAATAATATCTGAAATTAATTTTACGTAACATTGGAGGCCAAAAAATCTTCATTTATATTTTATATTTGATATTTTGCTAACTCTTTACCAATATCAATATAATTTATGAGTCCAACAGAAATGTTAAACACTATGTTGTATATATTGTAATATGTAATATTCTTTTTCATGCTCATAATATTAACCAATTTATTTTGTTGTCATAGAATAAAATACACCACATTGTTTCATTAAGCATGATCTAATAGATATATTAGAGGTCGTTTTGAGCGTGTTGCAGAGTGAACATCTGAATAACTTCTAAAGCAATGATCAGAAGCAGTTGATGGAATTCTAGTATTCTTGTATGAACCTGAGAAATTTCAAAAAAAATATCACGACTCGAGCACAATACGGTGATACCACATTTTACTGGTCACTTAGATTCACGACTGTTACCTTTAAATAGAAAATCGGATCATCAAGGAGTTTCAAGTTTCACATCACTGCTTAACAAAGACAACTGAATTAATCTAAATTCGGTTATGAATTAAACATCAGCTAAGAAACGTTTAGACAATTTTATAACAATAATTGAAGTTGAAATCACAAAAACATAAGGTAAGGTATATGGGGTTTTGAAACCAATAAAGATTCTTTTACTAGATCCCAATGTTTTTTAACACATCTTGTAGATTAATATTTTATTAGTGTTTTTCGACTAAAGTTGATTTAATAATAATGTAAATATTTAACAAAATAAAGTTCAGTGCACTGCAAGAATAGGATGATATAAAAAACTAAAGGGTCCATAGGTGTATGTATACGAAGTACAGGAATTATATAAAAGGGAAATTATTAAAAAGCAAAAGTATTGGATTTTAGAGGAAAAATTTACGATTTGGGGACAATTTTGCATTTATTTGTCTGCTTCATGAAAACTTCCAAAAATCAGACTCGAATATTAAACACTAAGATTAATTTAGTAAGAATAGTTTATAAAGTTGCTTTGTTTGAAAAGTCAAGGCTGGTTTTATAAAGGAATCCAAACGCAAATTTCATTCGTTGATATTGCACTACTCCTCCCTATGTATCTCTTTTGTATTAACATGACTATGCTTTATCCAAAGGGTATGATCTAATGAGAGGTCGAGGATTGAATGTGCAATTATGATACTATGACAAAGTAATGAAGATCGGTTCTTTTTATTTTAAATTTGATCTCTAAAAATAAAAGCTTTTAAAAGGCAACAAAACGTAAACAAAATGTAATAGGAATAAGTGAGCGAGAGACCTGGAAGACCGTCGCTCCCATTACCATAGCTGTTAATGAAGTTGGCCAGGTATAAGTCCAATTCCCGGACTGAAACATTGATGTGGTAGGGGTTGACGCAGAGGCCCGGCTGCGTGCATTCGGGGTGTTTCTCCAAACGTTCTCCGTCTGTACTCTCTAGTGGTATAGCTTTGAATAATATCACCATTACTAGGTCGAGACGCCACACCTGAAATTTATAAAAGGTTTTGTTCATTTTATGATTGATAATTTTTTCATTTAGGACCCAATCCACTTTCTTCTTTCCAAATTAATAACTCTAAACAAGAAAAAAACTAACCTTATCCGCTTGCCTTAGACAGTCTATCCTCCGCATCTTCCCCTTCTGGTCTGGATTCGAGAGGACGCACACCGCTGGCCTTTTGCCGGTGATGCTTAGTACAAAGTCTTCTCTGCAATCCTGGGTTATATCCTTGCGGAGTTTTCCTAATAATCTCGAAGCCCATTTTTGTTTTACTTCTGCTTTCTCGTTCTGGAATTTATAAATATGCTAGCTTTATTTTTACCGTTATCTCTTCAAATTAAATTTCATTTCAATACACAATAAATGTGGTAAATCAAAGAAATAATCAACCATATTATAGCAACCAACAGTTCATGATTAGGTACATTAAATTTTAGTCACAAAGTATATTATTTATAGAATTTTGTCACAATGACTGTATTATCTTTACTACAGTATATTTAATTTAACAGCGACTTTCTTCAAATGTAAATCAACTGACAGTAATTCAAAATTGTCTACCAATGAGACATGGTACAATCTGTAAGCTGGTCTGGATCGTGACGTGTGTTAATTCTAATTTACTTTTACTTATTCTATAAGAAAACCACAGTTTTACGGTAACCTCCATATTGAAATGAAACAAAGAGTTCATAATGGCTTATCTTACTAACGAAGATGTAGCTTCGGAAGAATCCTCGGCCAATTCATTCCCGATTTGTTACAATAATTGGTCCTTTAATTAAAATTTTAAAAGATAATATGCAGATTGATATAGCGACTGGTGATAGACAGCTTGATAGCTCTGTTGTCACTGCTGCTTTTAGATTTTCTATTAAAAGCATACCAATAGGATCAAATAAATCGAATCTAAACCGAACTAAAAAGTGACTATAAAATGATTTTTCTGTTGTGATCTAACTAAAATGAAAATGAAATGATAATTCTTACTTGTAATTCATATTTAGTATGCCGTTCCTCCTCGAGACTCATTCGCTTTTCGTGTTTCTTATAGTATTTCCGTTTGGCCGCTTGCAAGTTGAACCACGTGTACGAAAATGACTTTACAAATGGCATTAGGGCCTCTATGAACGGATGGAACTCGTCCTGTTGACAAATCAATCATTACACGCAATAATTAAAAAGGTATTTATTACAAAGTATTTTGGCGCCCACCTTGATCCTTATAAATGTTACTGAAACAATTCAATTTTATTGAATAATTAAAACATTAGTAACATCTAAGCTATGCTAAAAGAACATTCTTTATTAATATTTCGAAAGAAAGTTTTTTCTATTGGCGCCCAACTTTATGTTTCCTACAATAAAACCAGTTGTAGTCAAAAGAATATGTGTTAGCTACCGACCTCCGATACCGCTCGTCATATTCAAGACACCGAAATACTAGCGCCCCATATTAGAGATACGCATTGATACTAGCGCCAAGCGCCAACATATAAGAGAGACACATTAACATTAGCGCCATTTTATTAAAGATACATAAATGAGAATAATGATATAGATTTCAATGAGACATAAATAGGAATTGATATTATTCATTTATTACTTGCGTAACATTAGTTTTATGATAATAATAGTAATTGCTTTGACTGCCATAGTTTTACCTCTAACGGGCTAGATGTCAGTTTGACCTCAAAGGGCTAGATGTCTCTACTCTATATACATAATTGTATGTCTAAACATATTTCAGATACATAAATAACAATGATTTTATATAGAATTGAAGTACGTAAATAATATTAATTTGTTCGTTAATTATTATCATTGTGTTACTTAAAACATATAGCGGAATTATAAGTAAATGGTAATTGCTTTGATTTATATAGTACGTCTTATATATTATACTAGCTGTAACCCGCGGCTTCGCACGCGTTTTTTTTAATATATTAAATAAATTTAGAATTGTGATCACACATCTAGTTTCAATTACAATAATACTCTTTCAAAAATATTTGTAAGTATCACACGCACATCATCTACTGTAACAGGTAACATGCACATTATATATGTGAATACTAATAGTGTATCGAATGGGATAGGATTTATCATCAGCCACATAACTGGAACTTTAAATTGCTATATATCACCCTCAGTGCTCACTTACACTATATAAGAAAGTAATGAAAACATTAAGCTAAACATTATCAAACAATATGTGTTATATCTTTTATTATATATATATATATATATAATATGTCCATAGTGCCGATATAATTAAATTATTATTATACCTTGCTATAATTTAAATCACATGTACACATATGACTTTCAATTATATTTATTTTTGGAGTCCTGTACAGCGCACGTCACACGCGCTTACACTGAACAACATATTTTTGATTAATTTCACACAGACGAATGCACGAATAACAGTTCATGACTACAGAGTGTAAAACGAAGTCCTGTTCCACGTCTGTCTATATGTCTATTCGCGATAAGAATAAAAACTACAGAACGCATCTTCATGTCGTTTTCACTAATATATAAAATGATTCTTGGGCAAGGTTTAGGTATAGTTTGTCTTATTATCAGGGCGGGCTACATCTACTGAACCCGCTAGCTTAAAGTAAAACAGCTAATTAGTTAGTTATTTGCCCGTAAAATTCCCGTTCAAATATTACTTGTAGTCCGGTGATGCTGTTAAGACCTTGCTAGATCAATAGCGTAGTCATTTCTAAGAAAAAAAAAACTGTTCGAACAGGTCCAGCCGTTTCGGAGATTACCCGGAACAAATAAACAAACAGATATATTGACAGCATTAAAAAAATGTTGATATTTGTAGCACCACAGATATATGTATGTATTCACCAAAATGTATTTATTTTAATATTATATACACACACTTTATTTTTATAATACGTAATATATCACAATTCAAAAATTGGGAACAAAACTAACGTAGAATAGAGTATTTGGTGGTATTTCAGTCTGCCATGTAGTGGATTTTATATTTTATTCATAATCTTGTGTTACTTGTCTCTATATTGTCTTAAATTGGTGACGTTTTGTGTAATATGGTTTGTTTATTGTGCATAAGTGAAATGAATGAAAAATAATACCACGGAGCATGAATTCTGTGGTATTGAAAATTAGGAAGATAAAAATTTATGAAATAATTAAATATAGAGGATTTGGCGCTTATACCTTTACATTAAGTTGGACATAGAAGAAAACTACCTATATTGACAACTTCAGAATTGGCAGTATGGGTCTTCGACTGTCTTATTGGACGAATATTATTACTACTAAAGTATTTGAATAGCAACACAAAATAAACTTTAGAAATGTTTGCGATATAAACGTAACACGTATAATTAAAAATTGTAAACAAAACTAACGTAGAATAAACTTTTTGAATAGGAACACAAAATAAAACATGAAAATATTTTCGATAGAATATTATCGCGTTACCATGGCAACGCATATAATACTGACATTAACACGCAGCGGAAGCTTTCAAAATAGCCCGATTTTGAGACATTCTTCATCAGTGCTTAGCTCCTATTGGTTTTACCATGATGATATGTAGCCAATAGCCATCCTCGATAAATGACTTATCTAACACGAAAAGAAACTTTCAAATCGGACCGGTAGTTCTTGAGATTAGCGCGTTCAACCAAACAAACAAACAAATAAACAAACAAACAAACTCTTCAGCTTTATAATATTAATATAGATATTTCAGCCTATAAAAGGCAAGATGTCGGTGTTTACTACGCATTCTTTTGTGAAAAGTACTGTAAGCCATAACTCTGGGCAAATAAAGAGTGAAAGTAATTACTTAGTATTTATTGGCATCCTGACTGCATCGACTATGTCTTATACACCTGCTAACATATGTTATCATGCATGGTGCGACAAAAGAACTAATGCTTCAAAATCACTTTTGAAAATATTCCAATTCGAAGAAATAAAAAAAAACAATTGATTATTCGAATATCTTTTATTTGTTTTATCCTTTACTATAAGTCAAGTTATAGGCGAAAGGACTCGCTAAGCCTTGAAAGGACAGTCGGAAAGCGATCCTATAGGAGACATAAATGCTTCATGGAAAATTTTAGAGAGTTAGTTGGTCAGATGAATATTACAAAACTCACTACAGCCATCAATGATTTATCAGGATGTTTTAAGTAACATAGCGAACAGAATTAAATACCTACTCGGATAAAGTAAATAATATGTATAATCCTAACTACCTAAATATTATAAATGCGTATGTGAGTTTGTTTATTTAGTTGTTATACATTCACTCCTTAATTAGTTAACCATCGCGAAATTTTACATACACGTTTTTAGAACTCAGAGTATTTCTCATCTAAAAAAAATATATTTTGAAGGGATAAAGGTAAGAGTTAGTTGTGTTCAATAGATAAGATATTTGGGACTAAAATTCTTCAATAACTTCAAAATACTGGACCCAATCCAAGTTATGATGGTTGATACGTCACATTATTGTAGAGTTGTTGGTCAAACTACTCGCATCAATATTATCCTAATAGAGTAAATGAGATCGATAGCAAAGTGTCCGTGTGCTTTCATTTGTGACAGTATTTTGTAAGAAAATAAATAAAATACTTGTCTAAATTGAATGTCCAATGATGTTCATAACACGAAGTCTAAATGACAATCATGGTATAGCCAAGGAACACGAGATACCTTAGCGTGTCACATTGGCGGCTATTACGCATGATATATAATGATGGACGTCAGACACCCTGTGCTGGTAGTCAGCGAGAATGTTTTTTAACAAATGTTTTAACATTTGTGCACATTCTAATCTGATGGTAAATGATCACGTGGTCTATAATAAATAAACACGTAAAACCTAAAGAGGATCGCTTCTCAAATGTTTGTGCTGGAATACAGCAAAAGCTGCTTGGCGACAGATTATCAACTTGAGGGTAGCTAACGAGGCGGATTTACAAAAAAACCTTCATCAGAAGCTCCTACTCAGTTGCAAGGATTCGAATTTACGTACATCGACGCTGTGTCCGAACGCGTTATCAACTAAGCCATCATAGGAAAAGAACATTCTTTAAGTCGTATCGTCATTAAAATTACAATAACTTTTGATACAATAAACCGATTTTAATAAAACAAACACTATATGTTACTCTTTTTTCTGTATCACAGGAGACAAATGAACAGGTGAGACACCTGATGTTAAGTGATCACCACCGTCCATAGACATCAACAACACCAGGGGAGTTGCAAATGCGTTGCCATCCTGTGTTTGGGAGTGAATAGTGGGAAGGGGGGGGGGAGAAAAGGAGAAGGGTAGGAAAGTTGGCCTCCAGTGGTTTCACTGACCGAACGAAACGCAAACACTGTTACTTTACGTCGATTTTTTGTAAGAGGGTGGTACTATCCCGAGCGAGCTGACCCATTAATACCGAAACCAGCAATAGCTTGAGCGTGGCTTTCATACTTAATAAAGAAATACTCGAAGATATACTTTATTATTTTCTTGAATAGGTTTTATCGTAAACGTAGTACTTTACCAGTGATGCGTGTTAAAAGAAACAGATAATAATTTCTAAAAATGATTGAAATGTATTTTATTAAGCTCCGAGACGCCTGCAACATTTATTTTCGAAAAGTCTAAAAGTACAGACATGTTACATTTACATTATTATATATGTATACAGAGGAAGACAAAGTAAACGATGCACTAACGGCAATGCGGTACCAATAAATACTGTACAAATACCAAATTTCACCACGAAGTTATACGAACGATCGTAAAGAGCGGAATTCTTTCGCTCAACCATCCAATATAAATTACACTTGCGTTGTGCACATTACGAATCAATACATTATAATACAATATTTTGTTTGACGACGCGCGATGAATATGCAATTAATTTGTATGTTTTTTATGTATATACATGTTATATTGTATGACACACGTCCGTAGTTAGCATACGTAAGGAGGTCAGTTTGTGGCATGTCGATAATATTGAATGCCGTTTTTAAATGTAATTTCTTGATCTTGTGATAGTAAGATGTTACAAGAACTGTGTTTAGTTTAAAAATTCGATGAGTATAGGAGTAGAGGAAGACCGAGGATTTATTGAACGATGTATTACTTGATTCTTCAAATATAAGAAGATTGAATATTAATAATATATATAGTCGTCTTATATATTTCATACTAGTAGATACGGCCATGTGTTGTTGTGGCTCAGTTATTACATGTTGAATTAAAATTATGATAAACTGTTACCAACTTAAAAAACCTCACCATCTATGAGATAACTATAACAGTCGGTAATACAGTTTTGTATATACAAACTTATTTAGAGCGCCATCTATGACTCGACTGATGAAACTTACAAAATATGAAACTTAAAATATTTATCATGTTTTATTTATCATACACGACTTCAGTTTCATTACGAAATTAATCTTGTTGTACACGATATAATTAGGTATGGGCATAGCCTGTGAATGGGAAGAGGGGAATGGAGAGAGCGGAGAGAGGAAGGGAAAGGGGGAGGGTTTCGGATCTCCGGCACTCTCACTGACAGAATAAAACACAACAATGCTAGCACTGTTACTTGACGTGGGTGTTTCTGTGGGTCGGGTGGTGCTACCCCGGGTGAACCGACCCATTCATACTGAAACCACTAATAGCTTCAGCGTGGCTCTACCATCTACATACAAAATTACATTTATTAATTGATATATAGTCGATGTCATAAAGATTGATGCTACTGAACACATGAGGATAATTCCATTTAAATATTAGCGTGTACAAGATCAGAATTTTTGAAACAAATCCACAAATCAATAATAACTTTGGATATCCAAAACAATGGCACTGTTAACTGTCCTACAAACACACTGTGCAGTCATAACATCAACTTGGCAGGTTAGCCAGACGTGAGGTATTTCTGCTAAAATTCCAACGCATGTCGAATATAAGGTCATATGATTTTGCAGTTTCTAAAAGGTTCAGGCCATTATAATTTTACAAAGCAACCATTTCGCAAAACACGTGAAAGCAGTCTCATATGGATTTTTCTGTCATTTTCTTGACTCAAAGATTGATATGGATTCCACTCATCTCAACCATTCGACCAAAAAAATGCCATAAATAGAGGATTAAAAGTGAATGTACATTTACCTCAACGCTTTCTGGTATTATTACCGGAAAAAATTGGCATAACAGTTGTTAGACAGAGCCAGGAATCGCCACGTGGCGCTCCAGGACTTCTGCCAACAGAACATATGGGAAATTTGGCTAAATCATAAGACGCTTGATATAACTTACAGGTACAATGTAAAGAAACTGTTATACGCTATTGAATTGGTCTACTCTTTAATAAAATAGTAACTAATCGTCTAAAAAACGCGTCGAGTAAAACATAAAATGTGATGGGGATAAAATATAGAGAGCCTGTAAGAATATCACTTTAAGGTCATCACCCGAAGGATGGTTTGGGCCCATACACATACACATACACATACACCAAGGTAATAGACCGTACTAATATTATTTTGTCAGGTTCAGGTTACCTTATGATGTTTTCAACCATCGTAAGTCGATAATGTTACCAGTATAAATGTGTAAATAAATGTATGTGAATTCCGAAGAATGCCTAGGTACATTCTGAGATTCGACCAAGGGAAATGATATTCCACCGGTCAGACCACTCCACCAGCAGAACTGCTTGAACGCAACTAAAGGATGAAGCTTTCTTTTAATGAATTTTTACAAACAACTTTTTTTACAGTACGAAATATTGACTGTAATTTACCTGATGATAAGAACAATCCAATACAACAGCAACAATTAGGTGATCTACAATGCATCAGCAATTGTCATTGTCAAGCCTGCCTACAAGCCTTTCAATAGCTCGTTGATTCAAAATCTAACAAACTTAAAACAATCACTTTGATGGATTTATTGCCCTGTGTATGGTACCTCGTTTCCTACCAACCAAATTCCTTCATACACCGGCTTATCCTGGAACGTGACATGTCCAAATATTTATAATGCTACGATAGCGTGGCTTGCGATTGAAACACTGGAAATAGACCTTTATCTCTGCCGTGGGACTTTCATAAACTGCTATAAACATTGGGGTTTATTGAAAGGTAATATTAAGACTAAATTATTTGCAAATTAATAGAATATTTGCTTTAAGGTTCTGTTAAAAATTAGTAAACCTGTGAATTTCTTTATTTTCTCTCGCTTAACTACTCTACCTGTAATCACAAAATTTTGAAAACACATTGTTATGAGTATAAATAAGAACATTTATTAATTTCGAAAAAAATAGTGTTCTCGTACAAACCTATATTAACTTGAGCTAAAACAAATTTAAGTATAGATGTATGTATTATCCAGTGTAATAAACAATTTCTTGTGGACCTAAATTAGTAACTAAAGTAAGCCTAAACATTTAAACTCCTGTGTGATAAAACGTCTTGAAAAAAAAAACAATCATCCGCCATATTGGAGGGCGAAAAAGAGCGCGAAACATTATAAAAAACGATGCCGCTCGTAAAACTATCACAATAGCGGTGCGATAAGGTGCAAATATTTGGCAAATATAAGAACAACAAATGCTAAATAGTAAAGATTGTTGGCAAGGCACTGGGCCGTAGTAGATTGTTCGGCAGTTACTATGATGATATCATACCGGTACGACGGTCTTACCTACATACAACATACTGTTTAGAAAATATACGTCCAATAAAAACTGCTCGCGCTCATTCAAGTTCACAACATTTACACTGATATGGACTCAGAAGCATTTAGGATCAGCGAAACAAGAGCTGCCATGATTTATCAACTTATATATCTTTAATTTTCCTATCTCGAGCTATATGTATATATACAATGAACTACAGTTTCTTTGAGGCTCGCGTTAAAACTACTAAATATAAAACTAGGACCATTCCATGGTAGACAATGGCGTCCGGCCGCCGTAGTTGGGGCCTAGGGCGATGGACACAGACATTATTAGACATTATTTATTACTTCTTGTCCATTATTTTATAAGAAGATACAGACGTAGTTGACGTGACAGACAAATAGATTTTCCGTAAAAATATACTACGTTATATCTTCGCACTCAATTTTCATTTGCTTGTCAGTGCTGTCGTAAATAATGCTTTTTTTTTCGAAATGATTACGCTATTAACCCGGCAAGGTCTTAACAGCTTCACCGAACTATTAAGGCGAGCGCTTGAGGCACTCAGCCTATTTTATTTTGGCAACCAGCTCAAGGGTGCACGACACACCTCGTCTTGGCTGTTGCCTGTTGCATGCAAAATCGCGACCTATCTAGCTAGCCTAGCTATCTATTCATATATGTATGAGTTGTTGAAACGTATATGTGTACCAAGCATACACGCCTCAACAACTCCTCCATATATTTATTATCGGAAAATTGAGAGTTTTTCAGTTCGATAAGGGGAAAAAAGTAAACCCTTCCACTTTCATGTGTAAGCGTGTTGGGGTGCACGTGTGTGGGGGTGATCTTGTAGTGTTGTAGCGGTGATGTATATTTGTGTGGCACCGTATCGCGCAAGCAACGCACTCAAGGGCTCCCAACCGAGGGATCGAACCTAGGCTTGAGCCGCTACCGTGGGAGGCCTAATCGGGTGTACGGGAGCGAAATTAACCCCCAGACCACGGCGGCGTGATCTGTGGCTACGCGGACGTGGGCGTGAACACGCTCTGTTTCAAGGGACAGGCTGGTACTGATCGTTCGCTGACGTGATTGAATCAGGAAGGTCGGTAAAAATGTGTCGCGGACGTCTTTTATAACGCGCAGTTAGGTACGGATTCATAGTTTGCGGCGGATACCACTAATGGACTGGTATGATTCGCGGCTTTTTCAAAATAGCTAATCGTAAGGGATTTTACGTACGTCAAGATAGAACGGATCTCTAGGTCTCTATGGAGATCGACTCTCCGGATGTACCACGGGGCACCGGTCACTTTACGTAAAATACGATTTTGGAGAACCTGCAGCTTATGAAAGTTATCTTTGGACATATGCACAAAAATGGGGCAGCTATATACCATCACGGGACGGATACACGTCTTACACAAAGTGAGCTTATGTCTGAGGGACATCTTACTCTTATGGCAAAGCAACGGATGGAGGCGACTCAAGACCATAGCGGCTTTGTTTCGCACTCTGTCTATATGTAAATTGAACTTTAAATGTCTATCTAATGTAACACCGAGATATTTGACCTCTTCGACCCAAGGGATATCGATTCCGTATAGCCTGATGGGCTCAAACTTATTAGCGCGTTTCGTGGGATCGAAGAGTATTGCGGCACTCTTATCGGGATTAACTTCTATGCGCCATCGACGAAACCATTCACCGAGAGTACGAACGGCTTTTTCGATGCGTTTCCTAAGAAAGTCCGACCGCCAGCCGGAAGTGTAAATAACAGTATCGTCAGCGTAACAACCTACCTTGACCCCCCGAGACCGAGGTAGGTCACTGACGAACAGAGAAGAAAACAGAAAAGAGCGTGGGCGCGAGTATGGAGCCCTGTGGCACACCTGAGCGTATCGGATGGTGCGATGACAGTTCACCGTCCACTCTAAAACGGAAGGTTCTATCAGTAAGATAATCGCGAATGATGTGAATTAACCTATCGGGTATACAAGCTAAACGTAACTTGTATACGAGCCCTTCGTGCCAGACCTTATCGAAGGCCTTGGCAATATCGAAAGAGACAGCTATTGTACGTTTCAGTTCCATTTTTATTGTGTCCGGGTTCGGGTCCGGATTCCGATCAGCGTTAAGATTAGAAAAAATGTACTCCGTGGGGCGGAGTACTTAATCTGTACAAGAAATTCTGGCGCGAAATCCAAACTGCTCAGACGGTATTAAATTGAGATCTGTAATCGTGACCTGGAGACGGTTCAGAAGGAGCCGCTCGTAAAGTTTACCTAAAGTATCTAGTAAACTAATGGGGCGATAGCTAGCGGGAAGCGTAGCTTTCTTGCCGGGCTTGTGAATACCTATCACTACGGCCTTTTTCCAGACGGCTGGAAAGTGACCCTGGGACATGGCCGCATTGAAGATGCAGACCAATAGAGCTATGATGCGATTAGGAAGGAGTTTCAGAACCTTGTTCCTGATCCCATCGGGACCTGGGGACTTCCTAGGCTTGAGACGCTTGATAGTGGCTAAAACTTCATCGAAGGTGATCGAGGTTAGGGTATCCGCCGGAGGAGACGCGAGTGCATGCTCCGCAGCTGATTCGACTAAACCGATATAGGGAGGGTCAGTGTTATCAGTGTTAGGTGAACACTGTTTCTCTAGGCTTGCGGCACGACATTCCGCTTCATCTCTGCTATCGAATGCAGGAGGCAACCCGGGGCCTCTGTCGAGAGGAGGCATTGGAGTGACCAAATCTGATTTTATGGTTCGCGCGAGAGTCCACTACGACAGGTGAGACGGCTGGAGGCCCTCCAGGAGTCTATCCCACCTGTCGTCCCGAATCTCAGAGATACGAGACTTGACTGTTTTACGTAACGAACGTAACCGATCACGATTCTGTACAGAAGGGTAAGCGTCGTAAGCTCGAGTCGCGGCGTTCTTTTCCGTGATCAATGCTCTCACGTCGTCAGGGAGTATGAAACGGCGATCGTTCGCCGCTTGTGCCTCTTTCGAGGTCTCTCTGACGGCGGTCTGGAGATAATCAACCAGGGAATCGATGGCCGAATCCGCGTCGGGTTTAGACGCCAACATGTCCGGAATCCTGTCTAAGCTACTAGACGACGGATTTTCTTTAAAATATTTAACGAGTTTCGCGTAATCAGCCACCCTTACTGACGTCGGGGTGAAGTCTGTGTTCTGACCTAACTGTAAAACGACAGGACGATGATCTGAATCAAGTTCGTGTACGACTTGTATGAGTCGTACAGGAAGCGTGACATTTTTTAAAAGAGCTATATCTAAAACTGTCGGTCGGCAATGATCTTGATAGTTTAGATAGGTTCCAGAGGGGCTATGATGTCAAACGCGAGAACCCTACCTAGTTCGTCGAGTATTCTCCCGTTACGAGAGGTACACGGACTATTCCAGATAACGTTCTCACTATTGAGGTCCCCCGCTATAATAACTGAATCTCCTAAATTAAGTAGTGCCTGCAAATCGGATCTTAGCAATTCTTTGTTCGGTGGCAAATGGTCATACCTAATTTACACACTGACACTTCCATATTGGTTAGCGCGGGCGGATCTAACGGTATGCAGTATAACGAACGCCTAAAATAGATTAAGGTGCCACCTCCGCGGGTGACACGGTCGTTCCTGTCTATAAAGTAGTTCGCGATTCTCGGATTACGCATACTCGGTTTTAACATCGTTTCCTGAATGAGGAAAACGTCAATCTATCTATTGCGCAAAAAGTCAGCTACTAGATCGCGCTGTGTCCGAAGAGATCTCGCGTTGAAAAACGAGAGAGATAGACCGCGTGGTTTTACTCTATTAAGACCCGTGAATTTTAAAACTTATTTAAATATGGGTGACCGGGCGAGGCGCTGAATTGTGGCTCCGATAGCAGGAAAGCGCGCTAGTGCTGTGAGAAGACCTAGCTCCTCCTCGACCTCTACAATGGCGTGGAAAACGGGGACCTCCTGCATGTCGTGCTCGCGGAGTAACTGTTTCAACCAGTCAACCTTACTGGTGTAAGAGGAGGAGGTGTAAGCCGCCTGTGGCGGCGGCGCCTGAGGCTGGGGTCGGGGGGCCCAGGGGCCATAGGGGTCCGCTCGGGTTGGGCCGCGCGCGGCACTGAGAGTGGCGAGCGCGGTGAGGTCGTGGGTGCGGGCGCAACCGGGGCGCCGGATGCGCCCGGCAGGCCCGGGAAGGCCTCCACGGACATGAAAGGTGGAGGCGGAGGGCGTGCGGCGATCGAAGACGTCCTAGCCGCCTGTCTCGCCTGACAGGGACGTTGTGCGCGACGCGCTTGGGTAGCCGCGATAGTTCGCGGGGTAACCCGCGTTACCGCACAACACACAACTGGGAGGTTCCTGAGTGTCGAGAGTGCGCACGCACTCCTTCGTGGCGTGGTCTCCCAGGCACTTGACGCACCTGGGGCGGAGGTGACAATTTCTCGCCGAGTGACCATAACACTGACAGTTATGACACTGCGACGGGGTATGTGTCTTGCGTGGGGGCTCGACGGTGATACCGTTAAGATCACACACAGAAGTGAGGTTAAAAATGTCCTTGTCCTCCTGAGTGCGGTCGAGGAAGACTAAAACTATATTATAAGGGGCACGGGTGCGTGGGTGGTACATCCGGTGTACCTCTCGCACTGGAAAATTTTATCCTTAAGGGAGACGGTGACGTCTTCAACCGAGATTTCAGCCGGGACGCGACGAAGCACTACACGCAGGAGGCGTTCCTCCTCGAGAGCAAAGGTAAAGTAGGCTAACTTAACTTCCCGGAGGAATTTAGTCAGGTCGCGAAAGTCTGTGATCGTAGGGACCTTAACTTGAATGCCCGCCGAGGTGTTGAGGGCGGACGTATAATTAACTTTAAGTGTTTTTAACCTATTCGAGATGGACGTCCACTGGGACTTGTCCTGAATAGTAACCGGAGGCGGTGGGCGGGGCTTTTTATTCACTACTACGAAGTCCGTAACGTCGACTTGAGAGAGCGAGGCAGAGTTAGCTCTGCCTGAGTGCGGTTTAACGGCTACCGGTGTAACCGTGGCGGGCGCCCGACCGCCATCTATATTACGTACTAATTTCTCGGCTGGGCATCTGGTACCCGAGTCCGAGTCGGACGAGCGTGACGCGGGGCGACACGGTTGTTTGCGCTTTTGGTACGAAACAACTGTGAAATTTTCATTATTATTTTCCAGCGCTGAAGACGCAGTATTCGCAGACGTGGAAGACGCGGCGGGTACGCCTATATCTAGCTCCATCTCGGAGCCAGCCTCCGTGCCGTAATACAAAGGCATTATTCTGGGCCATTTTTTGGCTTGAGGGGGACGCGAACCAACCTCCCTGCCTTAAAGGCAGAGGGGCACGCCAAACGAAAAACTACTGAACTATCCCGAGTCCGGATCAAGAGAACTGTTTAAAACTAAGCAAAATAGGCGAAAAAATGCAAATAAATACGTGAGCGAGACAGAGGAAAAATAATATAAGGCTATACAAATAAACAGACAATAAGAAGTAAATAAATGTATGAAGAAATGGCTGAGGTATTAAAGAAATACGTAAACAAATAGACAAATAAATTAGCAAACAAATAAATATACCAAGAAATAAATAAAGCAATAAATAAACAGTATGGAAAGGTCTCACTCAGTTTCAAGAAACAGAACGCAGGTGTAGCACAGATGTACCGAACGGAACAATGAAAACGAACACTCACAAAGCAATAATTGACGTCACTAAATCGCGAGTATCGAGATCGATGCGCTCGACCGAAGCGACTGCTCGCTTTGGCAGCCGAATCGGAACTCGTAAATAATGCATTTTCTCGGTACTGAACTAGTACTTATACTAGTGGAACTCCAATGATCAGAATTCGCCCAAAATAGATTTCCTTTAATTTTTGTGAGTTATTTGTACTAAATTATGTATAATATATTATATAAACAAAAGCTTCGACTCGTTGATGGTAAAAAAATGTGTTTTTTATAACACTAAATGTCCTCAATAACTACTGAATAATAAAGAAAATCAGTTTAAAACATAGAAGAAAAAGTAAAGGGAAGTGGTTTATCTTCATCTATTTCTATACAAATAAATAGAATTATACTGGCTATTGATTTACCAGGCTATTTTCCGAAACGGCTACACTTATATTGACAATACTTTTAGCTTGCTTTCAGAAGCTTTCACAGGATTAGCTACGTAATATATAATTATGTTTTATATAATAACAAAACTATAACTATAAATTCACAGATAACTAAGAATTGGTAGACAGTTAAGTTGTAATTACAATAAAAAAATTCATAACAGCCTACATATAATACCGATAAATAGTTATCTTGAAGAAACAAAACCAAAGCTGTTAGTATTTATTAAAAAGAAAATCAAACTTGTTTCGACTAATACTTTTATGTAGAGATCGGTTTTTCTAATGTAACTTCGAATAAATATCTATTACATCCACCGTTAGTTCAACTTAGGTTTTTGAAAGTACTTTTCATATTGGAAATGTTGGTGTCATCGAGAGAAGCCCGGAAAACTCAATAAACTCGAATAATCTCCGAGACAAGTATTCATTAAAAGTATACCAATTCACTAGTTATTATATAATTCACCCGTTTACTTTGCAAACAAATTAATAATCCTTGACCTAAAAATAGAACGAATAATTTGGAATCGCGCAATGAACCGTATAGAACAAATCAACAAAATCTTGTTTACCAAACTTGAACGCATCGCATAAAACCGCGTCCTGGCGATTGAAACTAACCATTAGGTCAACACGGGACCTTGCCAAAACTCACAGGGTTCGTTCAACCCACACATTTTGGCGGGAATCCGGTGACGTTTCACTTCATTATCATTTTTTTCCTGTCGGTCCAATTTATTTTATAGATATTGGCTCCGGTTCATTGGGGATGCCCGGTTGGGCTTGGCCGTGGCACCGCTTGGCGTACCTAACTGGGTCGTCTACGTCACGCAGGAGCTCTGGCCAAAATCACGGCACACGCGGAAACGCGGCTCGGAGAAAAAAAGTTACGCGGCGCGGCTGCCATCTTGCCACGTGCCGTTTTGGCGGGCGAAAATGCAAGCGCGCATACGTTTAACTGACAGCGCACGTAATTTTACAATAAATCCCATTGTTGTTTGAATGCAAAATGTTTGCAAATTCAAGATTATGTATTTAGGTACTTGGATTGCACGCACGCTGAATTTATGGAAAAGCTTCGTAGCTTCTTGGAAATACTTAAGAGAGACATTCCTCGAGTCCCCGCCTCGTCCAAACTTTTTTATAACAAAGCGTTCCCGTTGATAGCACTGCAGATATATTACTACCGGCCCGTAAAAGTTTCCCTCATTTTCATTTCAACCTTTTCACGTATAAAATGAATATAAAAACAACAGAATCGAACGGAAACGTATTCATTTAAACATCCGTACACTGTAACAAGAAATATAGTAAATAAGTTTCATGAAATTGAGTTCAAGTTTGAAATTCAAAATAACATGTACAGTTTTTCTTTTCGCACTTAGTAAATAAACAAATAAATTAGTATAGAAGCTAATAATATAATTCGTAAATATAAAAGTATTTCTTGTTTCTTCTTGATACTCTCTGAAACTACTGAACCAATTCTAAAAAAACTTTCACTGTCAGATAAAAGTCTTTTCAGTATATTATTGTTCGGCAGTGATAGAACTTCAACCATAATATTTTTTGTAAGTTAGGCATAAGGAATAGAAACTTATAAATAATGTTATGAAAAATTTATCACCTATTTTTTATTGATAACACGAAAACTCACTAATAGACGCTAACAAAAAAAAGGAAATCGGTTGACAAAAGGTCCTGGACAGTGTTATCTTCGCTTATTCATGTATAAAAGATTTAAAAAGAAACAGTTTGTGATGGTGTACGGGTGTTTGTTACTTTTTTACGCAGATACCACCGATCTAATTGTGATGAAACTTTATAGCTTATATATCGGAATAATAAACGTATTATATTTTTTAAATTGGTCAAAATACAAATGTAGATGAAGTTATGGGCGATTGCTAATAAAAAATGATACAAAATATATTTTTCACGCATGTAAACGTTTACAAGATACAATACACCTACACAAAGTTATATAAAGATAAAAGTATTGACGAAATATATAGAAAAATGATACAACATATTATTAATAACATTACTCAAACTAAAATTAAAAGACCAGTACGAAAAACTCCTCCGGTATTTAAAGGAATCGACAATTATTTGTAACTAACTTGTCGTTGTTTAATAAACTCAAAATTAGTAAGATAGATTCCATCTATATTTAATATTATAAAGCTGAAGAGCTTGTTTGGTTGAACGTACTAATCACAGGAACTACTGATTACAAAAAATATTTCAGTGTTAAATGGCTCATTTATTGAGGAAAGATCCAGGCCTCATCACGCTAAGACCGATAGGAGCGGAGTACGTGTAAAGAATATTTCAAAATCGTGTATTGCTTTTCATTTTGAGAGCTTCCTCTGTGTGTTAGCGTTAGCCAAAGGTAGCTATGCGACGCGGACGAATCTACTGGCAAAAGCTAGTGAGTATATAAGAGAAAGGTTGAAAATAGCGCGAGTGACAAAGAAGTTGAAGAATATTACGTTAACGTGGTAAGGGGATGTCATGAAGAAAGATGAAAGTCATATAACTAGACAAATACTGAGTATGAAACTGGTCTGATATAAGAGTGGAAGAAAAGCGTAGAAGCTTTTTGATTTTTTTTTATATCAGAGGATGCAAACGAACTGGTTGGTCACGTGATGTTAAGTGATCACCACCGTCCATAGACACTAGCAACATCAAGGAAGTCGCAAGTGCGTTGCCAGCCTGTATATGGGAGAGAGGGAGGGGAAGGAAAGAGAAAGAAGGAAAGAGGAAGGGAGGTGGGCCTCCGGTGCTCTCACTGACCGAACGAAACGCAACAATGCAAGCACTGTTATTTCACGGCGGTTTTCTGTGAGAGGGTGGTACTACCACGGACAAGCCGACCCATTCATACTGAAACCAATAATATCTTCAGCGTGGCTCTAGCACCTACAAAAATGCTATATTATTTATTATAATAGCTATAAATGGATTGTGTGAAAAAAGATATACGTATAAAAGCTGTATATATTGAGACGGCATCTGCAAAGGAGAGCGGAAGAACATGTAGTGTCGACTCCACTGTCGGATAACTCAAGGAAAAATATTACAACAACGAATCCAGTGAACCGCAATAAGTTAATATGTTATTCATTGCTACTTAAACTATGCAACCAATTTACTAATTTACTCATTATTGCTCAAACTGTATTAAGAAACCCAATTATATATAATCTAGATAATATCATGAAGAGTATCTCTACCTACCAAAAAACCTACAGATTTTAGTATAAAATAAGATTTAGGGTTAAGTAGCAATGTCAAAAAGGGTATTGAGAAATAAAATACGTTTCATAATGTATATGAATAAAACATAGTTTCTCTAAACGAAGACGAATTGTATTAAAATCCGTTGTCTAATTGAAAAGAACATTGAAACACAGACAGACATGAAAATTGACTATGTTTTATAATATACTAGTGAACCCGGAGGACGTTGTCCCACACTGATAATAAAAAACCTTGACAAACCTATATACCCGACCATTCCTTATGAATCACTCTATCTACTGGTGCAAACGCATGAAAATCCATTCGTAGTCTTTGAGTTTATCGCGAACAGACAGACAATCAGACAGACGTGGCAGAGAGCTATATTTTATACTATGTAATTATTTAGATATAGATAAGATTTAATAAAAAAAAAATCTGTGTAGTAATCATTAATGCTTGATTGTTTAAAAAAGTCACAACTGATTTTAAAATGAATTTGTATACAATTGTATGATATATATTATGTTGTTATGAATCGCTAGTCTTAATCAAAATCGTCCATTGCCATACAATACAAAATGTGTGAATTTTAATGAAACCGAGCTAGTTAATATAGTGTTAAAATTAGATAGGATTTAATATTTCAACACTGTTTACCAATAGACCATCGAGTAGTGATCATAATGTATGCAGAACCCGCCCGATTTTACGACAATACCCTCGTAAAACGCATATTACAGATATAATATCTATATTCGTGCACTCTACTGCAGATACGTTAGGAAGTATATGTTCAGTAGCTCTTGTTTATTAAAAAAAAGTGGGTGTGCTCATAACCACAGTATAGAAGTGAAAACTTATAAATTAATGCATACATATTAAAGTTCACACGCTGGTTTTGATAAAGAAGCACCATGGAAATCTAATGATTATAGCTGGTTTCCAGAATTCCTATGCGGTCGCGTTGGTGTTAGTAACAAATTTCATGTTGGCTGTCTGTCTAACACTACGAATAACATTGGTACTGTACGCCATATGATTTAAACAGAGGGGTATGTGACCTACTATGAAATTCTTCTGTTTAATACTTTAACGGTGCTATTACAAACAAGTTAAATACGTATTGAATACTTGCTTTAAAGGGATACGTTTTAAATGTACCGCGCTCGCTGAATATTCACCATTTTGCTCTTCTGTTTCGATTTGGTTAGGTTAGGTCAGACTTGAGAAAAAAGGATCACAAGCTTGTCTCGGGCGAGCGCGGTGCATTTAGTAAGAAACATTTTTAAAGCAAGTATTTAATACGCATTAAACTTTTTTGTAATAACCGTTTAAATGTTAAGATTTGAACACAATCTTATTTGATGTTAAATATCGCCGTGGTCTAAGATGTTTAACATATTAAACCTAGAGAAGACTGGCTCTGAAGTAAAGCTACCGGAACATACCAACAGGTGGCAGACATTTTCGCCTTGAGAATGGTTACTAGCCAGATGGACCGTGAAAAAGCCAAACCACCGTGCTATGGTTTCACGAGGTTTTCCAGCACCGAAAGCTCCTACTTAGTTGCTAGGATTCGAAACTACATTGACGCGGTATCCGAACTGGATACTGTCGCTTTGGAAAATTGTCGTAGAGTTAATAGCGTCTGGTATATGACTAATTCTTTGCTGGAAGTTATTGAATAACTCCGCAAAAACAAACGAAAACACCGTATCCTCTGGCATCATGACAATACTAGTTCTCATACAGTCGAACAAACAGAGTAATTTTTGAAAAGGGAATCCATAAAGATCTTGCATACATTCTGCTCTTGATACCAAGCAAGTTCTTCCTGTTGTCAAATCAACAATTATTTACATGGGCAATAGTTTTCAACATTAGAAAAGACTGCTGAAGAGTATAAAAAGCATGTTTCCGAGGAAGAAAAAAGAAAGTGAGTTGACAAATAGAAGATAAAAGGGTATTGAACTAATTTCTCTTCACTTGTAAGTGGTAGAGCCACGCTCGGCTCGTCCAGGGCAGTACCACCCGACCCACAGAAAACCAACGTGAAATAACAGAGCTTGCATTGTTGCGTTTCGTTCGGTCAGCGAGAGCGCCGAAGACCCATCTCCCTTCCCCTTTCTTCTCCCTTCCCCTCTCCTTTGTCTCCATTCCCCCAAACAGGCTGGCAACCCATCCTCTAAGGTTGCTAGTGTCTATGGACGACGGTGATCGCTTAATAATAAGTGACCCGCAAATTCGTTTGCCTCCTATATGATATAAAAATAAAAAAACTTGTAGTAAAGTTAATTACTTATTATTATTAACTATTTATTTACCATAAAATCTATATCTAAATTTAATATAGTTGTATGTTAATATGTCAATAAAAAGTCGCCAAATCTATCTTTTTTATACAATAACTATGAAAATATAGATGTTCATTAAAATAAAAAAATGCATATCATCTAAAATATATTAAACATTTACATTACACTGTAATAGTACAAGAATCAGCGGATAGATGGCGTTTAAAACGATTCATATGATTACACCATTTTACTGCCGACACTGTTTTTAAGCATTTCACGTATAAAAAATTCTTTGAGGTTGAAATATTCATTTCATTATTACCTATTAAACTTAGTTGTGTATACAAAAAGATACATTTCAAGGAATTATTGTGAAAAAACAACAACAGCTATTTCAGTGTTAAAGATCGCATTATAAAGCTCCGTCCCTTTGATCTCAATACAAATGAACGGTCAAAATATTCTCATATGAAGAATGAAATATTTAAAACTATACAAGAAAATGCATATTGCGTATTTATAAATAATGTTTGTAAAAATATTTTTCAGAATTATCAACTTTATATTCATACACAAATACAAAAAACAACATACATAGATAAAATTTAACTGTTTATTGCTTGTCTGTGCCAATGTCAGATAAAAAAAAACTTTTCAAGCTATCATCTACGCTATACAGTTTTTCTTAAGAGTTAAGGAAGAAAGCTTAACAAAGACAAATTAGAAATAGATATCTAAAAGGTATGAGTAGTAGTTACTAATGTTTAATTTAAAAAGTTATAATTAATAGAGCATGAGATACATTGTTCCCATGATACGTATTTGTCTGCATCAACTAGTATGGAATAAAAATTGTTCCAATTTAAAACGTATGTCCTTAACAATTAAGCCGCGGAATCTATCGTAATCTTTTCAGTCGCTGTGTCTGGCTGTTAAATACCAATTTAGTACTAAGGGGCACGGCGGATGTTGTTCTACCTTGATAATTATAAAAAACTAAAAGTTAACGGCAATGCCATCTATCGGGTCCAATTGTGAATTTAAACCATTCTTGAATCGCCATTCGCCCAGCCATTTGGGAGGAGTTCAGTCACATACACACAGATAGAAGAATTATAGCATACTAGCCTCTGCCCGCGACTTCGTTCGCGTGGACATAGTTAATTTGGGCTAACTAATATGTAGCGAAAGCTTTCAAGAGGAAAAAATACCCCGATATTTAAGCATTCTTCATTGTTTCTGCGCTCCTATTGGTCTTAGTGTGATGATATATAGCCTATAACCATCCTCGGTAAATAAGCTATATTACACTGAAAGAATTTTTCAAATCGGACCAGTAGTTCCTGAGATTACCCCTACAACGTCACAATTCACAACGTCACAAACTCACAAACTTCACCTCTATATAATATTAGTATAGATAAGAACATGTATAGCAACTGTTTACTTAACAGAAGCAGTAGCCATATCTATAACTGTAGCCACATGAAACAGCGTCATCAAATGTCAGATATAAATATAATATATTTATTTAGTTTTGTCTTAAATCATTTACGATGATATATTTGTATAAGAATTGAAAACAATCATTTATTTATTGTACATGTGTTACAACGGTGTAATGTTGTATCGTGTGAGCGCACATGAGCAGTGACGTCACACAACACTAATAATACCTAGATGTAGTTATAAGACAGTATTTATATCACGTTACCAACAACTTGAGGACTACCAACAGCTGAACGTTCGGGCAGAAATAGAAAATAGTTTCGTGGACTAAACTCGTGGTCCGTGTTACAGCGAGTATTGTGTATTGGTACAGACAATATATTGTTACCGCGATAAATATATTGAAATACATTATTCCCAAAGTTATAACCCAGTATTGAAACACAACGTCAATAGACATTGCTTTTTAATCGTTACAAATAAGCCAGAGTTTACAGTAAAGGAAAACAATGAATAGAAATCATAGCATAATCGTAGGACTTTCTCTAAGCCCGAAGTTAAAAATCTGTTGCCGAGCACCTCTAGCTGTGTTTTAGCAACTGCACTTGGTTTAGTGTGTTTATCGTCTCAGACAACTTCATCATTTGACAACCTATGAGATTTTGGCCACTAATAAAGTTTAATAAAACTTAAACATCGCATTTTATTTTCTTATTCCATCAGTTTCGCCATGGGTCATTAATAATTTACATAATTTTTGTAGACTAAAAACGGCTCCATTTCACTATTTCCACTATTTAAAAACAACAGCAATTTTGTGTAATTTATGTTATAGTGTTCTGCTAGCTAATCTTTTAAGTATCAAAGGTTTTCTTAAATAAGTAAGTAAGCCTTTATCACCATTACATAGTAAAAAACAGAGTCCCCTACCGCGTCTGTCTGATCGTGATAAACTCAAAAACTACTGAACGGATTGTCTACAGTTTGCACGAGTGACTTATGAGGTAAATTTTGGTTTATAATTTGTCAAGATTTTTTTGTTATCATTGCGGTTTTTTTGTTATAACGACCGCCGGAGTGTGCTTAGTGCTTTGTAAATTTGTGCATAGTCATATAATAAAAAGCATAATTAAAACATTTTGTTTTCTTGCGGTTTGCGAAACAAGATGAATATCATTGGCTTATTTAAATCCCACAGTGGTTATGGTTGTGTATAAATAAATCGAATACAAATAATTATATATGTAGTTTGCTCATCTTTTATAATTTAGTGAGCTCCTTGAGAAATCGCTTCAATGTCACCAAGCCTTTAAAATATTTTGGAGGTTACAAAAATTATACTATGTTTACAACAAAAACAAATATGTCGTCAAGAGATGAAAGACGTATCCGTCAACGAGCAATCCGTAAAGAAATTCCAGTCTGTTTATTGATTTTCCTTTTTAAATGAAATAATTATACGTCTTGTAAATAAAATTGCCCTTGAAGCTATGCTGAAGGCGTCTCGTTGCAAGAGTTCAGTAGTATTTAGTACTGGGCTGTTACCTACGAATTCACTGTAAAAGTACTCGCGGAGCGTACGTAGTATTGTATATTGCTTCTTTAATCAATTATATATGTAGCAAACCTTAATTACTTTTAAATAAAAGTAGCCTGTGTTGCTGTGTATAACATCAGGTATCTGTCAATGAAACTCCTGCCAGAATAGCTCCTCTCGTTTCAAAGAAAAAAGGAAACAAACAGACAGATAAACAACATAAAAATTGATTTTTTTTGTTATAAGTACCATAGTACTTTTAAATTTGGTATTTGGTATTAACAGATATTTCAACTTTGTGTAATTGTGTCTGATTGTATCGCGTCTACCGCAAACTAGGTTTAACTCTCACTAAAATGGCAAGCTTAGACATGTCACTTTTCACGGGTCACTAATATACATCCAATAATTATTCAGGGTAGTTAGTTGGTGACATTGTAATGCCTGTAACTAAGTAGAATGTCGCCAACATGCACATGGCGATAAACTAGAAACTATATACCTAATTCAGTTAACCACATTTCAGGATGAGCCAGTATTGGAATATACAGCCGACGAATGGTTTGCAGGTTAGAATGGCTACGAGGACTGCCATTCGATTACAGATATCTCAGTATTCGCTCTCGTTTTTGTATTAGATAATTTGTATCACCAGATAGAGTATTCTCATTTTGTCAAGCTAAAATCAGAATAGACTGCAAGATGTCTATTTTGCAGTGTGAGAACCCCAGATATCTACACACCAGAAACCATATATAAATTCAATAACTTCTATAAATAGACGCAGACAGCATAATGTAGCATAATTGGTGCTACTGCTCGGACTAATACAATTCTACCAAGCAATAAGTGAAACAGATATTAACGTTCTTCCATATTTTAATTACAATTAGCTAATATCCGTGACGTTGTTGACTGCTTATAATATTCTAATGCTACGTTTTTTTTTTTTCATATTTGCATTAATAAATGAGTCGTTACATTTCAAAATGATCTAAATAAAATTTTACCCGTTCCTAATATTTTACTTTATTTTTCAAGATTTTCAAGTTTTGTACATGTAAACTATGAAAATCTTAAAAAAATAAACATGTTATATGAACAATTAAAATTAAAGTACCTGGGCGACCGAGCCCAGCTCGATTCTTTAAAAAAACATTTTTAAATTAAAATAAACTGTTATGTTTGCCTTATAAAATTAACATTTTTCTACAAAAAAATAAATAAATAAATAAACGAGTACATTCTCTTCTGCTGTCACTCGGATACGAACTGGGGTTACACAGGTTTTCGAAACAACCGATTTCCATCTGAGCTATTTTTGTTTTGACAGCTCCGGCGAAATTTAGCTTTATATTCTAGCTATATTTTTTTTATTGCCTGAAAACTCCTTTAAAAAAGTAGTCTATGAATAAAATCTACCTAGATTGATTTATCGTGTCCGAAACTACCTACATACTAAGTTTCACGGAAATAGATGACACCGTTTTCGAGATCCTGAATATATACAAATATAAAAAATATACAAGAATTACTCGTTTAAAGGTATTAGATTTAACTCATTTTGAAGTATAACAACTCAAACGTGAACTTTCTTCTGTGCATTTCAGTTACAAATTTTATTTTTATTTCCTAATTCTTATTGGAGCTTAAATTATTCCAAGATGAACAGAACTCTACATTTAAAATAGTTCAGTATTATTTAAGAAATCTGTTTTTTAATACGAAAACTACGTCTTTGTTGTATACTACTGGAAGTGTGCCGCAGTTTCACACGATTTTTTTTACTATAGGCCTCTAACGCCAGGTGCTTCATGACCCGACCGCCCTAATATTTGATTCTCATTTAATTACTCAATTCTTAAAAGCGAAAACATTATTTTGTATAGCTTCGTTAACAAACTGATTACAAACTACAAAATATTTTTCAAATCTGACTGGTAATTTTAAAGATAACTGTGCTCTGCTAAATAGAAAAGCAATCCCTAGAACGGTATTATATACATATAGAAATACAGTACAAAAATAAACGTATTGTATAAATGTGTATAGTGTATACATAAACATACCTTATATAATCTAAAATTGAATGAACTTATTTATGGTAATTGTATCCAAGAAATAATTGATGAGGGCTAAGTCTCTCCGCATTGTGTCAAGGTTATATTGCAAGCAAAAAACATTAATTCAGGAAGATTCTTTATCCGGAAAAATATATCGAGGAAGTAACGGACATAACAAGGAAATACTGCCCTATGTTACATTTTATTATATCAATATAATTATCAGGCCGTGCCTTGCGGATTCACTTGCGATTAATATCTGAATTAATATAAATCCAGTAAGGTATAGTTAAAGAAAGTTATTTATGAATGACGAGGATTTCGTAAGAAAAACCAACAACGTACACTATACAAATGTACAAAAGAGTATATATATAAATCACGAAACTTGTTGAGTTTTACCAATAACTGCATTATTTTCTGCGCATTATCAGAATATAAATTTGATAATGCATTATTAATTCTGATTTAGATTACTGAATATCCTATCAAATGAACATTCCAGCGAGGATTCACGCGTTTCGTACTATATTTATTTCTCTATGTACACAAAAGTATGTGATAAAAAACCTTAATAATCCGCTTTTCGCTGATAATGGGGCCATACATTACAACGCAGTGCGAGAGCGTATATCGATACAAAATTGCTTTTAGCCAGTCATACGTTGCTAGAATGTAAATTTTAGAATTTTTACTACGTAAGGATGTGATAGCCTCATAAACGCTACTGGATCATTAGTAGTTTTTTTCTAGTAAGTTTAGATATAGCATAGATTGACGTAAGTTCGAATTCTTAAATTAATCTAAACTTTCGATATTGAACATAGTGGATTGTTTTCTATAACTATATCTAGGTACCACCCTCAAGTTGAAAATCGTTCTCCAAAACCTCCAGCTATGTTTCGGAAGTTGACCTTAAAGTTTATTTGCCATTTTAGGACACAACGATGCGTCATATCTGGTTACATTGGGATCAAACACTACATGTTTACATCGATAAAAAATATGAACGCTTTTAAATCGTAGGCGTTCATATTAAATTCAAATAATTAATATTTATTCCTTGTTATAACAAAAAAATATAATTAATTTAAAAAAATACTTTTTTCCCAATACAACAGTTGTGTTTTCCATAGTTTGTTCTGTCAGGAATTTCATTTGAATAAAACACAATATCAGTGCTCAATGTGATTAGTGTATGGTTTTTTTTTAATGAATTAAATATGCAAAGACAAATCATGGAACAACTTTAGAAATCCCAAGGCAAATCCGTCGATTAAAACGACACTAAAGAAACTATAGTATTAAAATAAGATAATAAAAAGAATCAGAATAGGAATGTAGTTATGTAGCAACTTTACAATTAAAACAAACTAGGTATTTCTTACTTTGTTCACCTTGTTACAGTTCAAAATAAAAAAGGCATAAACTATATTTGAGATCATCAGGTCACTGCTTACTTCATAACTGATATAGAGTGATGCAGTATCATTATATCATTTATTACATTCACTATAAATGCGTATACGTTGAGTAAAGATGCACAGTAAAACATAATTCTGAGTAAAATACATCGATATAATATTCTTATAGACGGCTAATGCTTATTATTTTCTTAACTGCCTTAATAGAAGATTTCAACGCGGTTATATTTTTTAAAATATTTGTGACCTCAGAACTTCATAATTCATAAACCGATTGGAAAAAATATTTTATAAAAAAGAAGTTATTTCTAGAGCATCCCGTTCTAATGTAAACATCACTGGATCTTAGATTTCGAATGCACAACAGGAAACTACTCAGAATCGAAGAGGGCATATATTGCAATTGAGATTTTGGTAGGTTTATGACAATCCTAGTCTAGGTAAGTATATAACTATGGTCAAAGACATGCTGATATATTTTTAAAGTCGATTTTTAAGTCATTTTTTATTCATATAAACTAACTAGTGGGACCGGTGAACGAAGTCCTGTATTAATAACAAAACAACCTAAATGTCAACTGCAGTATCACCTACCGAGTGCAGTTGTGAATTTAAACCATACTTACATCCATCTGAACACACGCAAAAAAAACGTCAAAATCTATCAAGCACTTTAAGAGGAGTTCAGTCACATACACGCGGAGAGAAGAATTATATACATAAATATAATTCAATTGTACAACAGAGGCAAGAATCTTTCCTTTTTCTTACTAAGTAGTTTACAATGCAACTTTTCAGAGTGCGATCCCAGTATACAATATACAATGGAAATACCACAATACAAATAGTAAACAAGTAATCACTATTTTACGTTTTTGTAATAGCAATACAGCATAGCATAGTGATAGCACTGTATCTGATTGTAACCACATTAGAAACAAAAAAGAACTGCTGTCGTCCAAAAATCGGCAATCCATTGCCGTTGGTCCCTATCATATTGGCTTGTAAGCGTAGCTGCTGGATGTATATTGAGTAATATTGAAACATTCTAGAACTAGTATTACAAGTATTATTTATTTATTTTGAAACACCAACAAAATTTACACTAAAATAGTACATTACATATATTTTTAAAGACTCTATATAAGTGCAATCTTAATTATAGGAATTTACGACGTATTTAATATATTCTACAGCAAATAACTTAAGTAAATGATCAGTTAAAACAGAAACAACAAATAAAAAAGAAAAAATACTAATCATACATTCTAATTTTCTTTTTCTTTTTAGTTACTTAAATAGATTTGTTTATACTGACTGAGACTATTTGTGAATATATCTAGATTAGAGTTTTTAGATTCTGAATTATAAAGTGATATCATTCTTTTTAATGGCGATTAAAGGCCTAAATTTAATCGAGAATATTTGGTAGCGAAAATATTGAAACGTGAAGCTCTAGGCAATTTCGCAGGAATAGTTATATCAACTCTGCTAAGTAATTCAGGTACGTCCAAAATTCCATTCATTAATTTGTACAGAAAAGTGAGATCAAGTAACCCTCTGCGATCTTTCAAAGCGTTTAAATTGAAATATTTAAGTGTGTCACGATATGTGAGAAGGTTTTTCCCTAAGTGAAAGTTGTATGTCAAATGCCACAAGAATCGTTTTTGCACCTTTTCTATTTTATTTACATAAATTTCGTAGTACGTACTTGTACCTGCAACTTGATTAAATCTTTGTGACTCGTCGTAGTCAATCTTTTTTTATTTTGTAGTGTTTCCATATTACCCAATATGTTATTATTAACATCATATAAATTATAATATTACCAAGTACTTTATTAATACGACGAGTACAAGGAATCCGTTAGCTTATATTAGCTGTCTATATAGATAGAGTGTCGATGGTAAAAGCCGACGCAGTACAATAAGACATCGAGCCTATTAGGATTCAGCGAGTACGTTGTATTTATTAGAGTTGTGTTCTACGTGCAAACGTGCGCTTATGAGCGGCCGCGTACAGACTCCCCGTCTCCCGGACACATCCGGGACTGTGCACGATCTATAGCCCTAATGAATATTTCTATTGGACGCCTCAACTCACTTACATAATCACGGATGTTCTCAACAACTTAAACTGCGTTCAGAACATCTTTATCTATAGATATTTTACGAATTCTCCTCTAATAGTAAATACGAGGAATATGTAAAGCAAATTTTATAGTACAAAAATTATTATATAATTTGTTTATGGTTGCTACTTGGACTGATTACTATATTTTCAGAATAAGCTTTTAAACTATATTTGCTATGTACTTATTTGTACTCGTAGTCAGCCAGTGATTGAGAGACAACCATCATTAGAAAGCTTACAAAGGATAGAGTTTTTCGTCGTGTTCATATTATTCTTATTTATCTTTTATCTTAAAAACTGTATCGAATATTGTACAAGTACTTGTAGACGCAAGTAGCATAACATAGAATGAATATACTTATAAATGAAGACTTCAATTCGTTTATGTTATGTAAATAAATGTTTTGGCGGATGCTTTTGTTAATAATACTAAAGCTCGTCAAAAAGGTACTGAGAAAAAAGACATTAAAAGTTACTGAACTGTTTTATCTTTCATCATTTGTATATTGTTTTACACTTTAAGTTTATTTTAATAACAGTTTTATTACCAAACCAAAATCAGAATATTCGTTTACTACATGTTTTCTTAACAATACTGAAACGCTAAATATGTTACAGTATATACTAACTATATAACCCTCAACATTTTGTTTTTCTTTTCCTTGTGAGAATGCGATATCTGTGGAAATGCCTAACATGTACAAAAATAATCATATAGCATTTATTAAGGAAGGTCGTAGGCTATATAACATCACGATATGAATTCGGAATATTAAAACATAAACGCGACAGAAATAATGAACTTTAGCATAGGTATATACTTTTTTTCTCGATCTGACTACGCTATTGACATAGCAAGGTCTTAACAACTTCATCGGACTACAATAGATGTATACATTATATATTAGCATTTACAGCTTATTTCTGGGTGTAAGTTACCCTATTTTTTGTACCTCACAAATGTATATACAAAGTTCCAAGATGATCGATTATAGCCAAAAATGTAACAAATAAACTCACAATCGTATTTATAATATTAGTTACGAAGCTTACTCATCCTACACAAATAAATTTAATCGCCATGTACAGTCAAAACTGTCCCAATACAAAGAAATAAATTCAAAACACTAGTTAAAATTGGTGCAACATAAATCAAGAGATCATAATAAGTTTGTATTGTATGAAACTTCTGAATAAGAATACGAACGGGATAGTTTTAAAGTTCGCACTAATATTTCGTTTGGCAACATATCAAAGGCAAGTCGACCGATTTCAGGGTCACGCGAATAGTTCCCGAGATATGCATTTGACAATATTTATTTTACCACTTCGAGTTTAGACACAAAACTGTTGAGTTGTATATATTATAATATACCTTATTATAAACATATCTGAAGTTCCATCCACACATGTAATGTCTTTCCCAAATTTTGCAATAGACAGTTACCGTATTAACATTTTAAGAGATACAGTTTGTGAGTTACTCTTTCATATAATATCGACTAAAAGGATTTTGATATAACTACGCAATAATATGGCTTACACCCCAGAGTAAGTAGTATAATGCTGTAACATATTAATATATCTTTGAACTGATTAAAATATAACGATGTGTCAGGTGAGATTGAAAAAATCTTTATTTGTACGTTTGCTTGGTGAAAGATTTTCAACATGACAGATGTATGGTATTTTAGGGGTAATATTGTCTCTTTTAAAATATGCACTGAGAAAGAATCGGATACAGTTTTATATTTGATTTTAAAATTTCTATTTCCATTTTAATTTTCGTTTTATGTTACTATTTTACAGCTCATTCGGAAATACATTGTTTGGGAGGTAAATTAAATTATTTTTGAAATATTGCATATAAGTTAATTCCAGACATAAGGGTTATTAAGAACCAAAAATAGAGATAAAATTAACACACGCGACATATCGAGTATCGATATCTCTTCCATTCTATATAAATATCGATAAATTTTAAATATTTCATCCCTATGCGTGATTGTTTCATATACATTCCCACATGAAAAATCGTGTCAAGGACAGTTTACGACATAAGAGTTTGGTTGGGTATCACAGCCACGATCTCTATACGTAAGGTTACATCACGGTAATATACTAATATTACAGAAAAATACTAGTACATAAAATACCTGTCTACCCTTCTGATGTGTCGATAGTCGTGTTTATACAAACAGGACCTATCGCGACCTAGTTGTTACCGTAAATACTTCATAATAACTCAACGAGTGTGGAAAGTCCCACGATGACGTACCGTTAAGCGTAATACTCCATCTAAATCAGAAAATCCTGCAGAAATGCACTCATTTCACATTCCCCATACGTAATACAAGGTGAGTGGAGGACGATGCACCTCCGCAGGTACGGACTCGGGACAAAAATTCAGTGGGAGGTCGAGCGTATGCTTTACTAGTTCTTATAACAGGTTTAACATTACAATATCTCGTTAAAATCTGTTTTTTTTATGACTAAAGTAGCAATAAACATTGTGACATATTCTTACACAATACTATAATATTATTTCGATAACGTGACATCTAGTGACACACACCGTGCAACGTTGTTTTGTTCAAATCAAATCAAAAATTCTTTATTCAGTTTAGGCTCTAATAAGGCGCTTATGAACGTCAAAAACTACCACCGGTTCGAAAAACAACCCAGCCATCTAGAAGAACCGGCAAGAAACTCGATCGGGTACATTTTTTTTTACATACATTTCCAATACATCATACATCTTATAGTGGATGCCCAGAGAGGAGTCAATTCCAGGCATCACTATCGTTCACATACTGATCCACTCTATAATATCCTTTTGACACTAACACCCGCTTGACGTGGCGCTTAAATTTGTATATAATTATTATGCGATAGGCAAGTCTTCTAACTTAATCGTGGTATACACTTAAATCTAGAACTAAAACATATTATACAACTTAGTGATAATTTTCGTGTCCAGGTAATTAATCTGCATTTTTAGTAAGCTAGATGAAATGACAACATGCATAATGCTAACGTCTGAAATTTATTTCCGAATATACTCATAAATGGTATAATACCATTCAGTAAATATAAAAAGATTATCTAAATGCTTCCAAACATTTCGATAGCTGTACTTAGAATTTTAATTCCTTAGTAACTAATCTAGAAGCTTTTTTATAATTTTTTGAAAATATCAATGTAAGATTCCGATAGATACCTCCATAATATTATATTATAGATATCGATATCTAAAATTGTTCGCTTTTTGTAATTTATGAAAAATGTTTGAGCCCTCAAGATGTTCACTTGAATCCGGCCCCGCGAGACACAATTATTTGCAAATTCGCCACTCACATTCGAGGCACGTCCGAATAAACTTTTTTTTACAATAGCATGAGTTCTGCCGAGCCTTAACGTTTGACGTCGTAATATATATTATGTTAATATTATTGCATTGTAAATTACTATTGTCTTAGGATTCGTCAGCGTTGCGTAACCTCAGGTATAGCTTGTCAGTAAAGACAGTGAACTTTTGTTTGACTCATGATTACCATTAATTCGGTATGTTACTTGGTTTCCAATGTATCATTCACCATCGTCTGTTAGAGGATAAACGTCGATTTTACAACACGGTAATACATTTAACAAATGAAATCAAATTCAAAATACTTTAGGCCCTGAAGGAGCACTTATGAACGTCAAAACAACTGCCACCGGTTTGGACAAACAACCCAGTCAATGAGAAGAGCCGACAACAAACTCGATCTAGTTTATCTTTTCATTATGCATATTTTTACAACCATAAATAGTTACATTTGTTTTCAATGGACATACAGGGATTAGCATCATTTCCAGACGTCACCATCGTTCACAATTTGTTCCACCCTATTATATACATCTTGTGTGTCTGTCTTTAGACATTAAACTCCGCTTAACATGGTGACTCAATATCCGTCAAATCTGTAATGTGCTTTGGGTCTTTGTTATAAAACCTTAAACCTCAAAAAATTGTTACCGGTGTTAGTGAGCCTGAAACATAGAATGATGATCAATGCGTTATTGTTTCTAGTATTTCAATTATGTTGGTCTTTTACAAAATCCAGCTTATCTAAGTTTTTGCGAACATATATTACATTATCAAGAATGTATTGTGAGGGAACAGTTAAGATACTAAACGCAACGTAATTCTTCTATATATAGAATTGTACTGTCTTATTTGTTTGGGTAAAATTTACCCAAAAACAGCTGAATTGATTTTAACCACACCTTAACTGGAAGAAGTTTTTGCGAACATACATTACATTACATCTTCATTTAATATCCTTACTAATATTATAAATGTGAAAGTAACTCTGTCTGTCTGTCTTTCGCGCTTTGAGGCCAAACCTACTAAACCAATTTAAATAGAATTAGGTACACCGATAGTCTAGACTCTAGAGCCTGAATAAAGACATAGGCTACTTTTTAATGTTAAAAAAGGGTTGTTTTTTTCGAAATGACTACGCTATTGATCCAGCAAGGTCTTAACAGCTTCACCGGACCACTAAGGCGAGCGCTTAAGGCACTCAGCTGATTTTATTTTGGCAACAAGCTCAAGGGTGCACGGCACACCTCGGCTTGGCTGTTGCCTGTTGCATGCAAAATTGCGACCTATCTTAGCTAACCTAGCTAACTATTCATATATGTATGAGTTGTTGAAACGTATATGTGTACCAAGCATACACGCCTCAACAACTCCTCCATATATTTATTATCGGAAAATTGAGAGTTTTTCAGTTCGATAAGGGGAAAAAAGTAAACCCTTCCACTTTCATGTGTAAGCGTGTTGGCGTGCACGTGTGTGGGGGTGATCGTGTAGTGTTGTAGCGGTGATGTATATTTGTGTGTCACCGTATCGCGCAAGCAATGCACTCAAGGGCTCCCTACCGAGGGATCGAACCTAGGCTTGAGCCGCTGCCGTGGGAGGCCTAATCGGGTGTGAGGGAGCGAAATTAACCCCCAGACCACGGCGGCGTGATCTGTGGTTACGCGGCCGTGGGCGTGAACACGTTCTGTTTCGAGGGACAGGCTGGTACTGATCGTTCGCTGACGTGATTGAATCAGGAAGGTCGGTAAAAATGTGTCGCGGACGACTTTTATAACGCGCAGCGTTAGGTACGGGTTCATAGTTTGCGGCGGATACCACTAACGGACTGGGAAAAAAGGGTTGTGAGAAGTTGTAAGGGGTGATGAATATTTGTATGGAAGTATCGTCATTTTTACAGCTAAGTACTTGAAACTTATTTTTTAGGCTGTTGATTCGATATAAATAAATACGACATTCAAGGTTTGTAAAAAAAATACTCTCAAGAGTATTAACATTAGGAAATAGGGCATGAAAGTTTGTATGGAAATTTGTAGGGATCCGCCTCGATTTCAAAAAAATTTTTAGTGTTAAATAACTCATTTATCAAGGAAAGCTATATATCATTACGCTAAGACCCTTTTTTAGGAGCGGAGCACGAATGAAGAATGTTTCAAAATTGTTTTTTTTTCTTTTTAGAGTCTTCGCTGCATGTTAGTTAGCCGAAGGTCATTATTCCACGCGAACGAAATCGCGAGCAGAAAGCTACTAAAGAATCATGATACCTCAGTTTTAAAAAACTACTTATTTTTAATCTATATATTGTTTTGTATTTCAGTAATTTAAATATTTTTTTTAGCAAATTATTCGAACTTTTATTTTTTCTAATGTTTTTTCCTCTGTACATAGAATGTATTTTTAAAATAATAGACAATGCAGACAAAGTCGCGGGTATCAACTAGTTATATCATAAACTTGCCTGCAAAATGTTAAACTTGTAGATAGTTAAAGAATAGAATCACAGAATGAAGGCGTTATTAGAAGGACGACACTCCTAACTATCGGGATTCCGCAAACTAACTCTAGAAACCCCTTTAAGACAACATCTACCGCCCTGAAATCCAATAAATGACGGTTAACGGCAACCGTATGCAAATACCAGCCGGTGTTGTCCGGGATACGCCGGGATTATGTACCTACATCACTAATCCCATGTAAGTTAGGCTTGTCGGCAGCTTACTATAAGATATTGGCTTGTACAAATCTACTCGACCGGCAGAGTTATGATTATGTTGGCGGCACTAGGATTTGCAGCGTGCGGTTGACCAACCGTTAACGGGGTTACCAGCATTATCAAATTTAGTTGGTTACATGATTTTTATTCAACTTTTTTAATATCGAAAATTATGCAAAATTTTAATGTGTTTAAAACATGGTTCACAAAACTGTCCTAACTTGACTCCGTCTAAATTAGTAATAATGCAATCTGTGGTGTCATAAATATCTAAATACATAATCAAATAATTTTTTTCGAACTTTGTCACTAACAGTTCATCAAAGTCTTAGAAGCTTTGTAAGTCTCGTCACACAAACACCTCGTTTTGTTGTGCGTCATTTTGAATCTTTAAGATCATTTAAGATATCCACTGAAAAAACACATAGTAAAGGGCAATCTTGGCTTGAATTTGAGCGTATTTAAATAGATAAAGGATGAATAATAACTATTAAAGTTGAAATAATGTTTCAAATAAGTCATTATTTTTTAATACTGTGTAAAGGGTTAAAATTAATTAATTTGAATTATGTTTAGGGAATAAATATATAACAACTTCTCAGTAAGCCTTTTTAAGATGTGCAATTCCATAGTATGTTTGATTTATCATATAAACTTTGATAAATATTTTTTACGACTTGTTCGAAATATTTTGACTTTTCTTCCCTTTCGTCACTATTTACGTTCTATAACCCTTTTACCGTATTTAAGTAACAAATGTTTAATTTTATCATGTTTGTTTTATTCCTATGAACAAACTTAATTATATTTTGTTACGTCACTACTATGATAACATTTCCATCAATCAGTAACAATTTAGTTGAAATCTGTTCAACAATTTCGAAGATAAGTCCGAACAAATAACAAAGGAAAATTAATAGTTTGATGCGATGATGAGTTACTTGATAACGTGTTCGGACACCGCATCGATAGAGGTAATATCGAATTCTGACAACTGAGCCTGAACTTCCTGTGAAAGAAAACATCGCGACGATACCATAGTGGTAGGACCTTTTCTAGTCCTGTCTGGCTAGCTACCAGCCTTATGTTGGAAATCAATCACCAAGTACCTTAAGCATCAGTCCCCTCTATGTTTAGCATATTTACTAACTTTATCTCTAGTTATACTACAGATTTGTTGCCTCCAAAAGCTAAAGTTGCCGAAACTTTCGATTTGAACCTTCGTAATATGACGCGTTATATAGATCCACATTCTCTTCAGCCTTGTGAAGAGGAAACTATTTCATACAAAATTTATAAATAAACAACCGTAATATTAATTTCCTTAGAATTGCAAATAGACGTAAATTATTCCATCCGTTGTTTACTTTCGAATCGTTAGTCTTGCATTTTTAACTAACAGTAATATTGTACTAGATACTTCGCGCAGTTCTTCCCGTGTTGATATTGTTATTTTTTTTTTTTCGAACTTACTACGGTATTGACCTAGCAAGGTCTTAACAGCTTCACCGGACTACTAAGGCGAGCGCTTAAGGCACTCAGCCGATTCTATTTCGACAGCTAGCTCAAGGGTGCACGGCACACCGCGGCTTCGGCTGCTCTCTGTTTCATGCAATTCGCGACCTATTTGAGCTAGCCTAAGCTAAGCTACATGTTCATACTTATATGAGTTATTGAAACATACATGTGTACCAAGCATATATGCCTCGATAATAACTATTATATGTATTTTGTGTCGGATATTTTTTCTAAACTATTTCAGCTCGATAAGGGAAAAAATAAAACCCTTCTACTTTTATGTGTAAGCCTGTAGGCGTGCACGTGTGTGAAGGTGATATGTGTAGTGGTATTGCAGTGATGTATTTTGTGCTACTGTATTGCACGAACAACATACTCAAGGGCTCCACGCCGAAGGATCGGACCTAGGCTTGAGTCGCTGCCGATGAGATTATTTCAATATATAATATCTTCATTCAACCTTTAATAATGTCTTAACATAACTTGAGGAAGTATTTTTTACCGAGACAATTAAACTGTCCTGTAGTGTTTTTTAAAATATTTTTATTAATATACTTGCGTTTTCATAACTCAAATGCCATCTTACTTAATACCACTATTAGAAATAATAACATATACAATGAATTTTGAGATGTTACAAAACATTCTCGGAAATTTCAGATAAGAAGACCACCATTTAGTCAGAACCATGAATCATGGCAAAACACTTTGCTTAACAACATAATTAATCACTTAATAACAACAATAATCTGCAATATAAAAAAAATATCCAAAATAGTAACAAGAAATTACTGACTTTTAATCCCAAATTTATTAACGTATAGATAATATATAGGAATAGATATTATAAAAAAGGTTATCGTTGTATTGTCTGTTTTACTAAAATACTATAATAATTTTAACGTTTTTCAACTACAGTAAGAATCACATTGAAGTAATTAAACGACATATGAACGCTTAAAAATAGCATACATAACTACTTAATATGCACACGGGTATGCATAAAAGTGGCGCCACACGTGATATACATATCAACTAGCCAGTCAAGCATTAATTCATCACATTATATTGGGAGAAAACAATTGTTATTCAAAAGCGACAGCAAACCACACGCAGAATAACAAAAATAAAGAGAACAACCCCCGAGGAATAAAACAGAAATCATTAGCGACTGTTGGAAGAAGGGAAAAAAACACAAGTCACGTCCAAGCTTTAAGTGGTCCGTTTCAATAGAGTTCGCCGTCATTAGGAGAAAAGAGTAATTAAAAATCAGATAAAAAAAACTCTCAAAGGGAAAAACAGTGACGGAAACTCGAGCGCGCGTGTCTCACTATTGATCTTGATAAAAAAAAATAATGCAACTACTACTACACTATAAACAAGATTATGTTTGGCAGAGTTGCAAGCCTTGCCCGATTACACTGCGCCATCATTCCGTCAGTTCATTCAATAATTTTTTTTTACCGAACGCCGTAATTTCTTGGCTCGAACGCATCCGTTTACATGCCAAACAATAAATTTATTAGTCGAACGGAGGAGTGGCAACACCGGCCGACGTCACGCGTTCGCGCGTCATCGATGGCGTCACGTTTTGACATTTCCAAATTCGATTATTTGAGTACATATACACACGCATTTGATTTCGCATCCATTACATAACCGGCGGCCCGTCAAGGTGACTCGGCCCAAGCCACTACTGAATCTATTTTAGTTCGAATTTCATAAATATCCCGTGACAGCTCATCTCTCCTCTCCCGCGTCTTTTGCCGCGGTGATCCGGCGGCCATGTTCCGATGTTTCGTATCGGCTTGCGTAATTATCGAGGGCGCTGGTGTCGCCGCGCTCCCGGTACGAAAATACCTAGCTTGCGGCCCGTCTGTAGCGGTTACAGGGCGTCCTTGCTATTTTAAAGTCCTTTCTCAAAGTTCGGCGTTTATGAGGTAATGGACAAGCGTGACGTAGTGCTGGCACCGGGCCGGACTGCGGTACACAGCGGTGGAAAAATCACCGAGACACCCGCAGCGTATGTTTATTTATAGCCGCGTCCCCGCAACGCACCTTGAGGGACGAACGGACGCCGGGAATTAACCCGAGACACTAATAAACCGAAACGAATACCCGCGAACAGAGATTATATATCGGACGAATATTATCGGTCACTTTTATCTCTGAGAGACTCCTACCACAGAGTCTTCTTTAGGAGAATTCTGAGTTCTTAATTATCGTCTGGCCTAAGAGCCAGTAGAACTTAGGAATGCTATATTATTTTATTGCGAATTAATTAAAAGACGAATTAATCAGATTTTAAGATTATAAGTATATTTTATGATTTTTTGCCAACATACATCAATCAGAAGCCAGTAACTCGGATCGCTAACCCCCTGTATCGCAAATAGAGTCGATATAGTAGTGATTGTACCCTTAATGTATGTGGAATACGTCGATATAAAAAGTTTGATAGCAAAACATATATATTCTCCATTGACCTTAAAGTAGTTGATAGATACATGAGTCACATTACGTTTCGCATTGAATTTATTTATATTACCTCGGATGAATCACAATTATTGCAATGGTATAAGATATAAGTAAAATAAATAAGTAAAACAAATGAAATGTGAGACGGAAAATAAGATAAAAGCTTCTGAAAATTCTAAACTTTGAAAAAGACTAAAGCTCAGTAAGAATGCCACGACAGTTTCTCCTTACAAGATCCTAACTTGACCGTATCTGCTGACCCTGAAAATATCCCATCCATAGTCTGATATAATGTAATATGATTGAATGAAACAGTCTTTTGGAAGGGCACGACAATTATACCCACTCGTCAGAGTATACCCAGATACAGAGAGGACTGCAAAGTTGCATAATATCGACGATCATTGACAGATTCCGATCTCTCGTTGGTCGTAATTACGTTCATTTATAACTTTGTGTTGTGTTATAAAATAATATTTAAAAAATTTAAAACTGCTCTAAAACATATACTAGAATGTCGTTTGATATATATAGGATACCTAGGATTGTCATAAGCCCACCAATATTTCCATATCTACACTTGTCCAATTCGATTTTGAAGAGTGCTCTGTCGTATTGAAATGTAAAGTCCAACGCTAATTAAATTAAAATATAACCTCATTGAAAATATGTCCTTTAATATAAACAAAGAAGCTTCTAAATCGCTTTAGAAATTACGACGCTCTGAGATAACAATCATTTTTTTTAATATAATTAATTTAAGAACCTCCGCCTTTTTCGTTCGTCTTTATTTTTGGCAATGTATCTTCTAGTAAATTATTACCACCATTGTCCAGTAGGTTATATTACATGTGTCTTGCGATCATTACAATGAACTAACAAGATGGTTGTCGACTTGTTAGGATTTTCCAGGACGTTTATGTGGCATCTCACAATTCATGCTCCGTAGTATTATCTCCAATCCATTTCACTTGTGCACAATAAACAAAGTATATTACGTAAAACACCAACAGTATTCCAAGTCTTAAATAGGTCGCGTTGTCATTAAAATAACAATAAGTTTTTTTTTTTATATATATCAAAGGAGGCAAACGAACTGGTGGGTCACGTGATATTAAGTGATCACCACCGTCCATAGACACTAGCGACATTAGGGACGTCGCAAGTGCGTTGCCAACCTGTATATGGGAGAAGCGGGAGGAGAAGGAAAGGGAAAGAAGGAAAGAGGAAGGGAGGTGGGCCTCCGGCTCTCTCACTGACCGAACGAAACACAACAATGCAAGCACTGTTATTTCACGTCGGTTATCTGTGAGAGGGGTGGTACTACCCCGGAGGAGCCGACCCATTCATGCTGAAACCAAAAATAGCTTCAGCGAGGCTCTACCACCTACGGTAGATACCACCTAAGTTAGATAGAGTGAATGAGATATGATTTATGATTTTCTTGGTGAGGTCTTATCGTGAACGTGGTACTTTAGCAGAGATTAGTATTGAAACTAAGAACAGAGAAACAGACAGACAAACAGACATTTCTAAAAATGATTGAATTGTATTTTATTACTAATTCAAACACATCTGCTACATTTTTTTTGATCTAACAAGTACAAACACATAACATTTACATTTTTATTATATGTATAGATGGTGTCATTATTTTAAAGGTACAAATGCAAACAAAGCCGTACGCAGCTTCTAGTTTAAATAAACTTCTAGCGAATTTTTTTTTATAACTCCCACAATAAGTAAATTTTGTCTCATCGTAATATCGTAGCGGGTACCAAAAATATCATGACCTTTCAATAAGCTACGGTCAGAACTATAGCTAGATAAACACAGCGTGGTTTAGTAACATAAAGTTACGTTAAATAACTACATTTAAAGCGGAATACAAAAACCTATCAACCAGTAAACCAAACTCCTTATATAAATTAAACACGCAAACACAAAACTATCAAACATATCCGTCATAGAAAAGGCCGCCCCAAACCTGACTCGAACACGCGAGATATGTTCTAAGCAAAAATCGACCTGGTTTTAATAAATTAATTGATTTAACTCTACCTAAATTAATCTATTAACCAAACCAAACAAAAGTGTATGATTATTAAAATATAGCAATCTATACTAATATTATAAAGCTGAAGGGTTTGTTTGTTCGTTAGAACGCGCTAATCTCAGGAACTACTGGTCCAACTTGAAAAATTATTTCAGTGTTAGATAGCTCATTTATCGAGGAAAGAAGCGATATATCATCACGCTAAGACTAACAACATTTCAAAAATGTTTTTTTTTTCCTTTTGATAGTTTTTGCTGCGTATTAGTTTTAGCCCAAAGAACTATTTCACGTGGACGAAGTCGCGGCAATAGCCTAGCGTAATAATATAATGCATAATTCCTATGCAATAACAAATTACTTGACTTACTTCCTCTGATATACTCATTTTTAATATTGTCCATTCTATACACCAAATCTCCATCATTCGCATTTCTGTCACATGTAATCTTCTTTTATTCGTATCTTTTGTAGTTCAGATCCATACATAACTAACTGATCTTATAATAATTTTGTATTTTGTAGTTCAGCACTCAGATTCATACATAACTAACTAATCTTATAATAATTTTGTACTTTGTAGTTCAGCACTCAGATCCATACATAATTAACTGATCTTATAATAACTTTGTATTTTGTAGTTCAGCACTCAGACCCATACATAACTAACTGATCTTATAATAATTTTGTAGTTCAGCACTCAGATCCATACATAACTAACTGATCTTATAATAATTTTGTATTTTGTAGTGCAGCACTCAGATTCATACATAACTAACTGATCTTATAATAATTTTGTACTTTATAGTTCAGCACTCAGATCCATACATAACTAACTGATCTTATAATAATTTTGTATTTTGTAGTTCAGCACTGAGATCCATACATAGCTAACTGATCTTATAATAATTTTGTATTTTGTAGTTCAGCACTCAGATCCATACATAACTAACTGATCTTATAATAATTTTGTATTTTTCCCCTTGACTTACCTGAGTCACAACCTACCCCAGACACTTTTCGCTATTATAACCACTCTATATTTATCCTATTTTTCATGTCTTTACCTATGCTACCGTAATTTTTAATCCGTGAACCAAAGCCAGGTACCGCTTATTGAAGCAGGCTGGTAAGGATTTTATGCTATTCAAGGTTGTATGATAAAAACTAAATGTACTACTGAAGTTGCAATATAAATGGTCAATTTTTATTCTACTAATCTTCAAACCAATATTCTCCCGTTTTTCTCACAATATCCCCAACCTACTACGGCACTGGCAACGTTTTTTTTTACATCATAGGAGGCAAACGAACAAACGGATCACCTTATGTTAAGTGATCACCGTCGTCCATAGACACTGACAACATCAAGCGAGTCGCAAGTGCGTAGCCAGCCTGTGTTGTTGGGGAAGGGGTAAAAGGGAGAGGAGGGGGAGGGGAAGTGGTTCTCCGGCGTTCGAAAAACAATTCCTTCAACAAGAAAAATATCATCGGCAAACAGCATACATCAAGGTACACCTCTTCCTCTATGTCTGATGTTAACGCAAACATAACAAGAAGTAAGTTTTAGGTACTTCCCAAGCACTCTTTTCTTTCTATAATCCCACCACAGAACATCTCGAGGTACTCGATCATATATCTTCTCCATAACAACAAACACAATATGCAAGCTCTTATGTACACATCTGTATTTTACGCACAGTTGCCGAAGTACGAAAATGTATCTTTTGTCCCGCGTTCAGGCATAAACTTAAATTGATTCTGCGTCAATCCAGTCTTATCTCTTATTCTTCTCGCTATCACCCTTTCCCAAATCTTCATACCATGTGACATGAGCTCTATCCGGTTATATGTGTCACAATCCTGTACATCTCCCTTATTCTTAAAAATAGATACTATTATGCTAATGTACCAGCCATTCGGGATCATCTATTCCTATAACATCTTATTAAATAATAAAGTAAGTTACATTTATCCTCCTCATTGCACAGGTTCGGTGGACGAGGGGAGGCAACTGGTGTGTGTTCAGTCTGTCTCCTTTTTAGGAGGGAGCCCAACGGCCACCTTCCGCCGGGCGGACCGTTGGAGCTGCTATCCAAGAATAGCGTAGTTCGATCCCTTGTCGCCCCAACAATATGGTCGGATGGTACACCGTGGGGTTTTAGTCTGTGCGAGTCGGACATGACCCATCCTCTCCCCCGAGAGGGTGGCGTATCCATAAGGGATTTCCTCAAGTTAATAAAAAAAAAGTTACACTTATCCCTTAGCTAAAACCTTAATGGTATTTAGCCCATAATAATTAACCTAAAAATTATTTGCTTAATAATTCTTAACAAATGATTTAGGAGAAATTACTACTTAAATATTATTTATATTCGTATTACTATAATATTATTGATATAAATAGATAAATTAATCTTATAGACATTATTTTGATTCACAATGCTTTCAGCAATTACCGGTCACATTTTCTTCATCGTTTCTTAACCAATTATCTAAATTTTTGAAGTGAAACTTTTTATGGCACGGTAAGGAAAAATTTTCGTTACGCATTAAATTTTAAATGGGTATGTGTATTTGTATGTGCAGGTATTTATAAGTGTCTGTCTGTGTGTAGTAGTATATCAGAATAAGTAAATGTATTGTTAAGTTTTTATACTACGAAACTTTGTATAGTATACAGTTTAACCTTCTCATATGTACATATATAATTTAATACATATATGCCAACGAAATTTCCCTTGCTTCGCGTGTGCATATTGTTTTTTTTATAGTTAGCAGGTATTGATAAGCTTTTCGATCCACACCATCGACGAATCCAAGTCTTGAGAGTCTATTCGTCATATCTAACAATACTTACTTCTACTAACTAATCAAAAGTATTTTGCATGTTTAATAAAAAAAAAACAGTAACTTAAAGATTCAAGTTTATGAGAATATGCGTTTAAAGTTTAACCATGTTCACATGTTCAACTTACATTTATCTTTAAAATAAATGGAAGAGCTTTAATTCAGTTCTAACAGTATGGATAAGTATTGTAATTGTATTTGGTCGTTGCAGAAAATATCATTATTTATAATATAGAGATTTTTAAATAAATATTAAAAAAAAAAGTTTGTAGTTAATTCATTTTTTTATGTAAACGATATAAAATAATTTTATACAGACGGAGTAACAGCATACAGCACTACGATAATTAGCAGAAAACTCAATTAAGTCGTAATGTTTTTGAAAAAACTACGTATTACATTCATTAAAAGAAAATGACAAACTAAAGTAATGCATTTTGTAAATAAGTCAAAGTAAATAAGATAATCAATTATTATTATAACAGCGACTTATTTAATTTTACTTCACTTTATTAACTATCTGCGAAGACTAATTTATCCACGGATTTAAATCAAACAGAGAACAACAGTCGTCTATTTTCGTAGTTTTTATCGTATTAGAGTGGCTGTTGAATTGTATGTATTCTCGCAACATAAATTTACTTTCTAGTGAAAACAAGAAAAAGGTTTTTGAGTTAAATCCTTGATTTATATTAAGCGATTTGTACACCCTTTGAAACTTAACAAAACCATAACTTATAACTGAATTTGAACCAATGTATGACAACGAGTTATTTTAATTTCACTTCAAGATATAATGATGATTTAAATGCAATATACAGATAAAAATATAATGGAAGTACGTAGGGAACGCATTGAAAACTAATCGTTTATCAAAACGTGAACGCAGCAGATGCTCCGACCAAAATTGCTGGACGTTACCGTGGCCCATCAATATTCGGCCTAATTGAATATTATACGGCAATTTGCGTTGCCCGGAAAATCTGGCTGATATCGTGCGGTGACCATATATCGTTGTATATAGCCGCGTTAATGTTTCCTATGGGCATGACACGCGGTGCATGCTGCAGAACTATATTTAGGGAGCTGAAACCCTGTTTTAGATCTCGGATGGAGCTTGCGCAACGGTTCGGGGCCGCGAGAGACCGCGTACCACTATTATCGGCAATACACACACACACTCGCCGTACTTTGATTTTATATATATATAAATATTAAAACTTATGGCGATTTCATACCAGCATTTCAGATGTATTTAATATATCATATTTATAACATGTAACATCTATGTGTAAGTTGACGAATATAAATTAGTATAGTACATTTTTCTCCCCTGTTTGTTAACTCATAATCTATTTTTTTTATTAGTTTGTCATTAAAATCAATGTTTTTTCCAATATCATCTACAAATCCAACTCTTGATTTGTCTCTATTCGTATATCAATATATAGAAATAGCAAACCCCGCGAACGTTATCCCGCTCTGACAATAAAAAAATAAATTATATATCTAAACCTTCCTCATGATTCACTCTATCTATTAGTAAAACCGCATGAAAATCTGTGTAGTAGTTTTTGAGTTTATCGCGAACAGACAAACAAACAAACGTGCCAGAGGACTTTGTTTTGTAATATGGTATATATCATCGACTATGAAGTTTTTTGACGGAGTATTAATTTATTGTGTAGTAGATTTTATATTTTATCGATAATCTTGTGTTATTTGACTTTATATTTTGTTATATTGGTGGTGTTTTACGTTACATAGTGTGGTTACTGTAAACAAGTGAAGTGGATGGGAAATAATATCACGGAGAATGAATTTTGAAATGCCACAAAACTCCCTGGAAGTCTAACAAGGGAGCCACCATCTCATTAAAATACTGAAATTATCCCAATACAATACTATTACATAAACAATAATGATACTAATAATTTAGAAGATTAATTATCAAAAAATAAGAAAGAGATATCATTATTAATAATATAATTGTATATACAAACTGCAGATGAAGTCACGGGTGACTGATAGTCGTACTTAGTTACACAAAAACCAGCTAACGTGAGAAATGGCAGTTAAACTTCAAAAATCACTTTTTTTTTCATTATTTACATGCGTGTTTAAACCACCTATTTCAAACAAAAGATCATCATTTCAACAAAAATTACTTATTTATTTATTTCGAAGAGTACAACAGTTATATATTGTTAAAAAATAAGTACAAGTAAAATGTTATTCTTGGGAAAAAAAAAACGAAAAGAGACTGGCTCAAAGTCGGCAACAGTTTATGTGTGTGTGGGTCAAAGTTCAAAAGATGTCGTATTCCACACGAAATTGAAATTAAATAATCATTTGGTCCGTATGGAAAGTTTATTTATGGGAATAGACAGTATATTAACTTTACTGTTTTTTTTAAATTAAAAACTATAGATAAGATTCTATACGGAGCCATGCGAAAATGTTACTCTGTAAAGAAAAGCTTAGAATAATTCCTCGCATTTCTCGGTCCTACAAAAGATGCAGCCGCTTTGAGATAATTTCGTTTCAACCATAAGATATAGTTACCGTGTAGTTGACAGCGCTGCAACGTTCAGATCCAAACCGAAGATATTAATATCAGATTCAGGTGTATTTAACGATGCGAAATATATAATAAATTTGTAAATATAATTTAATACCATAAATCGGTTGTTATGGTTCAGTAATATTCTCCAACATTACACGCTTTCAAGAGCAAGAAAGAGATTGCAAGTTTTTGTTTATTAATTTATTTTATAGGGAAACTTTCTTCCATCGTCTGAAGTGTTTTCCTCCATCTATCGCATGTCGTATTACAGCCGGTAAGCGGCTGCGGAGTAGTGGTAAATTGAAAGGGCCCGGCAGCAGCCAAGCCCAATATGGCGACGCCCATGGCTCAATTCAAAATGATTCAATAATTTACATAAATATTGTGCTCAGTTTTCAACATGCTTCTATCATCTGATTATAATATGTGTACTGTTGTTGCAGTGATGTAAGATTTTGTGTCACTGTATCGTGCGAGCAGCGCACTCAAGGTATCCACGCCGAGGGTACGGACCTAGGTTTGAGCCGCTGCCGAGAGGGGTCTAACCTGGTGTGCGGGAGCGAAATTTACCCTCAGACCACGGCGGTGTTATCTTTGGTTAGACTTCGTCCGTTACTAAGTTGAAGTTACTAGTTACTTTGGGCTAATGGCAAACGTAGCGGAAGCTCTAAAAAGAAAAAAAAAACGATTTTGAAACTTTCTACGTTGTTGCTCCGCGCTTGTTATATAACCTTAGCATGATAACTGAGCTATCTAACACTGTAACAATTTTTCAAATCAGACCAATAGCTCCTGAGATTAGGGTGTTCAACCAAACAAATAAACACTCCAGCTTTATAACATTAGTATAGATTACTACTGTTCTCTCGTACTTAACTCCAGACGTCATTCAAACTACAATAAATTTAATAGAGATGACCAATTTTAATGAAACAAGGACTAAATTATTCTTGAAGATATACTTTATGATTTTCTAAAGGTTTTATTGTGAACTACTTTAGCAGTGATGCGTATTCAAAAAGACAGATAAAAAGACATTTCCAAAAATGGTTGAAATATGTATATATGCATTGTTACCTGCTCCTAAACGCCTGCAACATTTTTTACGAAAATCAAAATAGTACAAACACATTAGATTTACATTCTTATTATATAAAGATCAAAAATTCTTTATTCAGTTTAGGCCCTAATAAGGCGCTTATGAACGTCAAAAACTATCACTGCCATATGTATAGATTATATGTATAGAAGATGTATTCCTTACTCTAATATGAAGATTGAAATTAAAATGAATAGTTGGGTATCTTGTTTGTTGGTTTCTCATTTTCCAATTATTATTAGATGAAAAAGGCTATTTAAATATCCTAAATCGAATGATGTTCCGAAAATTTTCATTTAAATGCCTACGATTCAAACAAAACTTTCACTTGCATTATAATTTCAAAAAACCACAAAACGTTTTTTTAATACGCATGATGTCCAATCTATGATAACTTCTAATGTATTAATTGAAAAATGTTTTATTATAATCTTGATCTACATTACTATACCTGACGATTGGATATTTTCTAACACCCATCTATATACCTACCACTAACAATATTGCGTACATTAAGAATTAGCCCTAAGAACTAGAAGGACTAATCTAAGAACTAGTACTCCGCCCCGACTGTGCATGGGTGCAATACACCTTAATAAGTGTCTAAATATCTTATATTCATATTTAGAGTTCATAAAAATCATAGAAACCACGTTAGATTCTTCACACAAACATTTTTTTTTGTTGCGCGGAATTGTAATTTGTGATTTTTTCTAAGATATGTATTGATATTAAACTAGCCAACACGACCACGCGTTTTTGTGGCTCAGTTATTATATGGTGAACAAAAACTATGATAAGCTATTTTCAAAACACTAAAACTAAACATGGCGTCATCTATGAAATATCTATAACAGTCAGTCCTACAGTTAGTTTTCTATCAACAAACTCATTTAAAGCGCCATCTGTTCGAGACTGATGAAACTTACAATCACAATAATCAACATTGACAATCATTTTATTTGTAATTAAAAAATATTGACGTCATTAATCGAAATATAAATTATCCAATCTCTCAAGCTAGGCCAAGTATTACATAAATGCCAACTTCATGAAGATCGGTTAAGTAGTATCGAAGTTCATCGTGGACACTGGATTTTTATATATTAAGATATAAAAAGCCGTTCTGAAGAAATTCTTTAATCATAAGTGGAAACCTTATCAGAAGTCGTTGCATAATTTAAAACTACTAACGTTAGATAGACCATCAACTCACCAGCAAGCAAGCGCAAATTTAACCAATATCTATACCTCAAGATATAATTAGGTCCTTTACATGGATTATTAAAAGATTTATTTCGGTAGTACGTCATTTAATTTTTACCTGCCTCTGAAAGTTCCAGGGTCAAGGTCAGAGATCTCGTTCGTCTGACAAGCGGCGACAGTTGCCAGGAAAACATTCTAAAATGATGCCAAGAGGCACACACTTGGGATATTATATCGTGTTTATTTATTTCTTACTTAAAAGTTTGTATGAAAATTTGATGGTGTGCTTTTGTAACAGCGAATAATCAATCTGTTGTCCAATATGTCGTATCTCATTATCTTTTCTATCGATCTATATATAAATAAACAGTGGGAGGCAATTAAGAACATCTCCTTTCTCTATTTCTCAGCCGATTTTCTTAATTATTTCTTTCAATTTGTAGCTGTTGACTAATTTTAGTGTTACAATAACAGTGTTAGATAAAAGAAAATGGGAAATTTTTCTTTTCTATTGTCGAAGTACAAGGACTGAACAAGCACTCGTATTAATAAATATCTAGTTCTGTCTGTAAACTAATACAACAACAGAAGCAAGTAATCACGTATATAAACATTAAAACATTTTTATCTGTCTGCTTGTTTGTGTCTCAATTTGATTTGAAAATGATTGATTTTTAAGAAATTTTGCGCTCGTGAATATTATATCATTTTTCAATTGAAATTAAGATTATACTTGCCCACAATAACCAAACTATATTGGGTGAAATACTATCAATATCTTCTTCTATAGGTACATATAATAAAAACGTAAATCTAACATGTCCGTACATTTTAGAATTAAAAAAAAAATATTGCAGATGTCTTTTAATATAAGTATAAATACATTTAATTTTTTTTTAATAGCTGTTTGTATGTTTCTATTAACACGCGTCTCTGCTTTACGATAAAACCTCTCCAAGAAAATCATAAAGCGATTCTATCAAAAATTATTGTAATTTTAATGAGGACGCGACTTAGGCACGAGAGAAAAGTAGACAAGTAAACGGACTTAATACATTCCGATGATTCTATTAGTCACTGTTTGCTTTCATTAGGTTCCACGCGGACAGAGTCGCGAACACAGCTGGTTACTAAATATAGGGTCAATTAGCACAAAATTGAACATGATAGACTAAGATTCCGCTAAAAACTACATTGTTAGTAACACTACAACCCATATTGATTTATAATCTCACTTATTTGTTAAGCGAAAGATATATGATGACAGAATCGATTAAAAGTAAAAGTAAATAATCGAATACAATTAACCATATTACAGAATCAACAACAAATAATATATTCTCTGACCTTACAAGGTTTCAACAAACAAACTTTACTATCCTCATTCGCTGTATATAGCCTGATTTGCTATCCGAGGATATAAAACTGAATCTCTATAAATAAGATCGCCGGGTATAATGACTTTTTATCCGAATTTCGCCACTAAATTACTTATGGGAATAGTTAAAGCTTCAGTTTTATGTATTGCTTACGTAATTATCTCAAATGTTCTATACATGTTGTGTATGGTTACTACAGACTGCTGTGTGCCTTTTGGTGGTCACCGTTATGTTGTATAAGCGCTACCATGTTTGGATACTGCGTCGATCTATGCTGGTTCAAAAGAGGCTGAAAAATTACCACCTTTAATTTAAAAATCTGTTTTCAAGCCGAAAGCTAGCCCTACTCTAGGCTTTGCATTTCATAATTTAGATACTAACTTCTGTTGGTGGCTTTGAGAATCTATCTATCCCTCAATAACAGTATTTTTTTCTAGATGAATAATAACTTATGCCCTTTTCTGTGCCTCACAAGGTGTATATAAATTTTATTATAATCGGTTCATCTCTGGTCTGTCCACAACTATAAAGATTTAAGCTCCATACAAACGAATGTATGCGTCACGAGTCACAGGTTAACAAACTGCTTACAGCATAAGCTTAAAAATACTTGATTTATTACAAAATTTTGAAAAATAACAAATTTTTAATACAAGTTTAAATTTGATGTAAAATATATTTTTATAATATTTTTTCATTTGTACGAACGTTTTATTTACAAAACCGTGATTTAGATGTCGTGAAGTTAACAAATGATTAAAAACATGATCCGCCATTTTGAAATTCGGGTCTTAAAAATCAGCCGAGGGATTTAATTGTGAAAACCTAACAAACGAACTCACATTAGCAATTGTACAAGCTGAGCATGATGTATTATTATTATTTGCAATATATAGTCGACTTACAGTAAAACAGATAGTAATAAAACCTTCTCCATGATAAAGCACTTAGGTGTACCAATTTTCATTGGCAGTCAGAGGCCGGTAAAGTTAATTTTTAATTTTATTTTTGGTAATCAATCTTTCAGATTATTTATTACTGATACTGCCATTGTCGAAAAAGTAATAACATTACAAGAGTCTTGCAATAATTTCGATGTTCTAGCAAATCTTTTTGTGGTATCTCAGAATTCATGCTCCGTGGTATTATTTTTCATACACTCTACTTATGCACAATAACCTAACTACAATACCTAAAACCCCACAAATATTACAAAATATAGAGTAAAATAACACAAGATTATGAATAAAATATAAAAGACAATCACATGATTCTGCTGGTGGAGCTAATGCGACTTAAATTGTCATCAGTATTTATACATATACAGAAAATAATGTCGAATTCATACTTTGTTGTAACAGTGAATAAGTTCACGAATTATGTAAAAGCGATTGCTGCTTTTTATAGCGTGCTTCCTTTACATACGAGATGCGTTCAAAAACTTACGATACTTGTATTTTATTATCAAAGCTACCTTGTATTTTAATGTATACCCATATCAAAAGTATTTATTGTGGAAGATAAAACAACTTACTGCGACGTTTCGGTTGACTCGTTTTCGGAATTTTAAAAATTGTCCAACATTGAATTAATATGCAAGGAAGGAGAAAGAAGAATTTTCTATTACAGCCTATAAACATAAAAAGTGGAAAATATATATTTTTAGTCATTTTTAATAAACTGGTTTAGTGAATTTTAATATTTATACTATTAATTACTAGCCTTTAGTTAATGTAGCTTTTCAAGATAAGACACAAAACATACCCACTGATAACTTTCTATAGGTTATTTTTTTATTACTTTTCTTATAATAGTTATGTAGATTTAACATATAAAGTTTTAATTCGTAATATAGATTTTCTGACCTCAATCTTTTTTTGCAAAGATAATCGCGTTGCAAATATTCAAATGAATTTCTATTTAATTCGTTACCATAAAAAAGGCAAACACAAGTTTTAATAAACGCGAGAAGGTCTATTAGCTTTTTCTTATTGTTCCATGACAATATAACCTAAGCGCGGTGCAATTTAATTTACAACAAAACAGCACTCGTGGCTGTCATGCCAACCTACTAAACTGTCGGATAGTTAGTGTATGGTTGATCTCATGACGAGACATTAGAAGAGAGACACTGCGACACTACAGATATGCACCACTGACGAAATCCCTCTACAGAGTATAATTATAACTTGGCGTAACTTTGCAGTAAAATCAACCCGTATGCCGTCACGGTAAACTGCGTGACGCTCTCTTATATAATCATCATACGCCATCGCTCTCGATTCCCTTGTATATGTGCGCGGATATATTATATACTTCGTCGCTTCTGGCTATGGGTTGCGTACTATTTCTATCCAAGTATAGTATACATGACCACGATTATCTCTAGTAGTCCAGTGAAGCTGTTAAGACCTTGCAAGGTAAATAACGTAGACAGTTCGAGAAAAAAAATACCGATTATCTCTTGTATGCAGGCTTTAAAAACTTTTCTTTTAAATAATATTGTTTATAATTACATGTATTTGTATTTTTATCTATTACAAAATTACAACAATACTAGTATTATACCGCGATAAAAATATATTATTAACATAAAATCAGTGTCTGCAATATCGCGATAGTTGATACGTTAGCAGATAAAATCTCTCACGTCAACAGAAATGTAAGAAGTAACATAGATATAAAGAAAAAAATAAAGATTTGAACATTGAACAATATTTTTTCCACATAATAAGACCCACCCTCAAATTAGAAACATATATCTCAACTGGAAAATGACAATAGAAACCGTGATATATGCTTAGAAAGAAAAAAGACCTCCTTTGTAGACGTATGGATAAAACCTTCCAACGGAATTCATCTACACAGAAGAGTGCATATTTTAGTATACCTTAAAAGTTATCATTTCATACTTATATCGACGTTTAAGTGGCGATTACAATGACATTGGAACAATAGAAAAAAATGTTACAAAGTCCATAGAACTCCGACACCAATATTGGTGCTAGACAAATTTCACGCAAAAACTTTTAGAACATTTTTCTTACATAATATCTATATACAATATTTTTATCTGTCTCGTTTCTCAAAAACACATATGAGTTAAAAAAAAAATAACACTTCTTTTGACTTCAACTCGATCTTTATCAAACAAATGACAAAACGTAGAATAAACTGAACCTAATAATTTAAAACCTGAAAAGAAATATTTACACAGATAAAAAATATAATACCTAATTCTATCAGTTAGTACACATATAGATTAAAAATATCTGTACAGATTAAAATAAAACACCGACGACGAGCAAAGGCCCAATACTCTAATGGACTTTTGCGTTTGGAGAAAATTAAAAAGGGTAAATGTAATAAATAGGTTATACGTGCAATACAATCTTGCTTCAGGGGTAGTGCATTCAGGATTCATGCACATTTACGTTAAATTCAATACACATAAAAAATCAGAGAAATTAGAAAAGTATATACATTACTTTTAAGGCAATATCAAAACTGTTTCATGTAAACCTCTTTGAAGGTTGTTTATAGTTTTTTTTTTATGAACCTAATTACATTAAAAATTATTACTTGACTACTTTTTTGAATTATGAATTTCTCTGATTTTGTTCAAACATCGATATACCACAAGCTGTTTCATAATTATATTTTCTACAAAGTTATAAATTATTGTTTCTTATACTAATCAACTGAACTTCCAGAATTAATGACTATAATATCTTAATAAATATTTAAATGATGTGACTTTTAAAAACAGCTGGTGGATTCCAATTAAAATAAAAATAGACTTGGAAAAATTATGCGAATCATTACGTATTTCATTGATAATTATCTACTTAGAATTGATAAATCTGTTAAAAATGTTATCATTTTAGATATTATAAATATTTACTAGTATTATATAATTTTACGAATAGATTATTGAATAGATAATGATTCACACAGCGAAATTATATTGATTCAGCTATAAATTATTTTAAATAGTACCAAAAGTTAAAAATATATCAACATTAACAGTTAGTGAAAAACATTCAAAACATCGAAAGTGGCAAGAAAAAGGTGAAATAGAAATAAACAACACGAGGGGGTAGAATTACACCGAATATAATGTATTTAAACACCGATGCGACGCGATCCGCGCAGCGCGGCGGCTGCCGGCCGGGTATTTTTCTTCATTTAATTTAACTAAATATTAATTTGACACTGGTAAATATTTCTGCGGCACCAATTGAAAAAAAAAAAGAAAACAAAGTGCGTTGTTCACGTTTCAAATATGGATGACACTTAACTAATTGTTTTATTAAGGTATTAGTTTGATAAAAATGAACTACCTATGCAATCAGACATTCTAAGAAAAACTTCCAATTAAATGTAAAAGATTAGCTCTTGAATTCATTTAATTTTCCTATTATAATGATAACATTTTACCTTGAAGTATAGACAACTGTATTAAGTACGTTATAAAATTTTAGTTGTTTTCTTTATTATTTATTTTATTTTTATATATTATATTTTTAGCAATGACTGATATTTCATAAATTAAAATCTAAAACTGTATTAGTAAAATCCGAAATTTATATTATTTTATTTGATATTCTAGTTTCTTGAAGTTATATACACATGTTAATACAATTTTTTGTACTCTTTATATTTAAAATATCATTTTAAATCCAATTCATTAATTGAAATTCCTCTATAACATGTAATTGATAAAAATAAACATTGTTTCATCATTTAATTGTATGACATTAAAATTAATAATATCATATATTTTCTTTTACATTTATTTTTAATTTGTGACTTTAATTAATTTATTTTTAATAGAATATTTATTTAATTTCTTTCAAATTGAATTACAATGTATTCCTTTGGTTTTTCAACAATTTGTTTTAAGTAAATAACCGTAATGTATTCTACGAAAGGTTGAAAATTATGTAAATAATAAATATAGAAGAAAATTAAATTAGAATTTCACGTTGTTCGGTACAGAGTCAGTTGTTACGGTTCGTTTGTCTCGTCTGAGTGAACACAGCGAAGAATCTGCATTATACGGAACTGCTACGTAAGCTTTTTCACTCGAAAAGTACGTTTCTAGCAATTCCTTTTTCTAAAATATCTAGTTTAGCATTTATATTATTTTACTGCATATTACGATATTATGTAATGGTTTTTTTAAATTAACAAACTGATATTTTATTTTTATATATTTAGTGTAAGGTGTGTATTATTTTACTGCACTGAATATTTCGATATTATGTTTTTTCAAGTAAATACACTGGAATTGTATAACTTGCCTTTAGCGTTCTTTAGGAATAGTTTACCATTTATATTTTATTACAATGAATATAACGGAATTATGTTTTTTCTTTAATTACATTCACTGAAATTTTATAGTTTGTTTTTAACTTACTTTATTATATATACTTATTTATATATAACCAGTTTAGTATTTATGCTGTTTTATTGCTATGAATATTACGCTATTATGTAATGTTTTTTATTCATTAAATATACTGAAGTTTTATTCTCTTGTTTTAAATTACCTTAGGGATATTTTTTAAAATGGCTGTTATTTTGTTGTTCAAGGCTTCTTTCTCGAGACCTGAATTACATTAAATGTATATTTATGATTATTTCCAATTTAGTTTTACTAAATGTCTTCCTAGTTGACAAACTCGCGACTCTACAAAAATAAATATTCTACTTTCTGCTAAAATTATTCACTATTCCGAGCATACGCGAGCTTAAAAAAAAAGACGATTTTCTATTGGAAGTTGCTTATAGTATCTATTAAAATTGACAATTTTATGTTTAATAAAAAAATATTTTATTAGTATTTTTGGTGAACAATTATATTTTAAATATTAATTTATATGTGAAATATTTGACCTTTGATTGATTCAAGGACAATTATTTTTATTAAATCTAAGGTCACTAATATTTAAACGGTTTTCATTAAATTAGTAATGTTTAATAACTTACGAACAATAACAATGAGTTTGCCAAAATAATTTGCTTTAAATTGGTTATTTTAATACGATCTTAGTGATCGTACTATTTTAGGACCACTTTGTCCTACGACACACCGATATTATGAAAACTTTTTTCCAAAAGGAGAACAATAGGTCTGGATGAGTTCAATATTAATGAAATAAAGTTCCTGAATACTCTTGAACTTCAGAACAAGTACAACGAAAAAAAAGGTCAAAGGTTGTATTATGCAATATGGTATTATGAATCGAACAGAATGGAGTAAAAATGGAGTACCCTTACCAGCCTGCTCTAATTTTCGGTATCTCGGTTCATTGATACAAAACGACGGTGGCATTGATAAGGACGTGAGGAATAGGATAAATGTAGGATGGATGAAATGGCGAAATGTGTCTGGGGTAGCTTGTGATCCACGAATGCCTTTGAAACTTAAGGGGAAGGTTTATAAAACTATGATAAGACCGGTCATGCTGTATGCATCTGAGTGCTGGGCTACGAAAGAGACGGATGAGAGAAAATTACATGTGGCAGAGATGCGAATGTTAAGGTGGATGTGTGGTGTAACTAGAATGGATAAGATTAAGAATGAGTATATTAGAGGCAGTTTGAAAATAGCACCAGTGACAGAGAAGTTACGGAGTAATCGGTTAGCATGGTATGGGCATGTCATGAGAAGAGATGAAAGCCATGTAACTAGAAAAGTGTTGAGTATGATAGTGGATGGATATACGTGTAGAGGAAGACCGAAAAAGGTATGGATGGATTGTGTGAAAAACGATATGTCTGTAAAAGGTGTGAATACTGAGACGACATCTGACAGGAGAGAATGGAAAAAGAAAACATGTTGTGCCGACCCTACTTAAGTGGGATAAGGGCAATGATGATGATGATGAATCGAACAGAATTAATGTTATAAACTCTGGGAATACCTGAATTTAATTGAACAAATTCTTTGACTTAGCAAAACAAGGAATATTATAATTAGATATCTTGGTCTTTAGTCACACAGTTTTTTTTATATCCTGATATGTTTATCGTATCTTGATTGTCATTACTTTTGTGTTCCGGTAGTATTTAACAATTATTACTTTTAAATAAAATTATTTATAAAATGCTTCATTTAATTTTTATTTTACAATGCTCATAAACGGCGAAATCGTAAAATATAAGCTTATGTCCTTTTATAAATTTATACACAGAAACCCTAATAATTATCATTGAAATTTATCAAAAATATTTCAATGAAATGTTTAAGATAATTAAAAAAAGTATCTAATAATATTTAATTACATGTTACCACAGTACCATTGATTACAATTTGGTGTTCCATTCTTTTTAATCGATTCTATATTAAAAAAAAAAACATAAAACTCTTATGAACGTAACAATTTACATAATTAAACTTTCTAAGCTTCAGTGTAAGCAATGTAATCGAATGAATATGGAGCAAAGAGAACAGAGAAAATTGTCACTGAAAATATTCAACTGCAGACGTCTACAACATTAATTCTATAGCGCTATGCCGTAGTTTCCCTGCAGTTAGCTCGCTAACATCTTCGCTTCCCATATCGATTTACCATCCACTATCCACTTTAACATACCATTAATCTTTTCCTATGTTACTCCCGAAATTTTCGTTAAGATTTTCAATTTTTTTTTGTTTTAGTTTTTTTATTTAAATCACATTGCATCCTGATTTACGTTCGCGTCAAAAACATTATTCGAGGTTTGAAAAAAATTGTTCTTTCTTCAATTTTTCTTTTTTACTCTAAATGGTGGTAAAACACTTTTGATAATTTTTTTATATATTTTTTTTTAATTTTGATTCTAGAAATTTTAGAGTTAGATCTAGATATTTATTTTATAATTGGCCGATTTATTACGTACTATTTATTATTAATATTTACTTAGTTATTTTGAAACACAATCTGAACATATAAATTAAAGTTTTGTTAAATACAAGGGATTTTTAACCCTAAAACAATCACCGATAGAACCACGATACAAGCTTCATGCGAAGTTCACACAAAACGTACCCACAGTCCGGTCTGTTTATAATAGCCTAGTATCGATCTGTTTACGTTTTGCTTTCAACACATCTCTACAACTTACTTACATCGCATCTAACCTCACTTTTCATTAGAAAAAAAACACGTGTGCTTTGTGGTGGGGAAAAAAAATCGTAAATTTTCACAGTCGACCCAAAAAATCAAGAGAAACGCACCGGCCGCATCGATCGGACTACGAAATCGGCGCGCTGCTTAAAATACCCGGGCGGCTTTTACGCAAGTAAGCGACAGTAGCTCACAACATCTGTTAATATGATCATTGTTAATTACATATGGGTTTGTTGTTAATAATTGTAGCCACCTGTCCCGAGGAGGGCGCTTGGAGGTACGTCGCTACGTCGTCCACCATGCAGGCTCGCGGGAGGTCGGGGAGGAACATAATACGCTAGAGGGCGCGCATATCGCGTGCGGCCTGCGCGGCGCCCCGCGTCCGACTGGCGAGTGTGAGCGCCCCGCGCACACCGCCCCGCCCCACCTCGCCTCGCCCCGCCCAACAACCAGGGCTGGCGAATAACAGCTTTTCCGGAACTCTTTTTTTTATACTCTCTGATGTAACGTTACACGGAAACGCTCTGTTTATGTATCTCATTCAAATTAATTACTAAACACATCTTAGTCTCAATTATACATACGTTACTAATAACAATAACATTCATCACTACATATTATAAAACAAAGTGACTTCAAAACTACTGAGCGGATTTTCATAGAGTATTCATTAATAGAAAGAGTGATTCACGAAGAAGGTTAAAGTGTATAGTTTGTCAAGATTTTGTAAGAATCGGTTGAATTATCACGATAAATGTTGGGACTGTTTGAAAAAGTCAAGGCGTCTGGGATCTTTCATCGAAAACGCTGCCTAATACTTTTGAGATGTAACAAAACAATTGAAATAATAAAAAACGTAGATGAATTCCAGGGAATCAGCTACTATATATATAATTTACCTAGATACATTATACCTAATTAACGAAGGACAATATTTAATAACATTTAATATTGTGAAGAAAATAGTTATATATTTTTAAATAGAGCATAGTACTAATATGAATGTCATATGATTAACCAAAAAAAATAGTGATTTTTCATCAGCGATAACCCTATAGCACTACGCCGTATTGCATTCGAGGCACTCGCTGCGCCTCGGCGCCACTCGGACCCGATCGGTACGAGCTCGGTTCGCCTCGGAAAGCTCTTTCAAATTCGGAACACAGGCATGACATATCTGTTTCCTACGTCCATACAACTTTAAGCTTTCACGCATTACTCTTAAGATCTATTATCGTAAAAAAATATAAAAATTCAAGTGTCGTGTTTGAATTTAGAAATATCGTAATTTAAATTTAATTCTCTATGCGCTTGTGTGCTTAATTTAGACGTGTTAAGGTCGCTTGTCGTTTGTATATAGTTTTCAGCTGACTCGTCCACAAATGTCACATTTGTGACGCGGTGTGCGTATTTTTTTACATGTGTGCGTTAAAAACACATCTTGGGCGGAACGTTAAAACGATTTTAGGCAGATTTTTTTTTATGCGCGCCTCAAACGATTTAATTTATCTTCGTATTGTTTAGTAAAACACATTTTTATCTGTAGGTCACTGAGGACGCTTTCGTATTGTGCTACAGGGAGTTCTATTAATTAGTAATTTCATAGGAAATACCCAAAAAAAAATTAAGGTATTTGGTAGAGTCAGCACAACGAGTTTTCTTCCTTACAACTGTGAACTGAGATTCAACATACTGTTTTGTAAACTGTCGCTTGCCTAGCGTCAACCGTCCTTGGAATCTCCTTGTATATGTCTACCACAAGATAACTAAACAACCACTACCATTAACTTTAAGAACTTCCATTACTGTTTTACAACTAAAGAAATATAAAAACTCGTTATTACAAAAACGTGTTATTACAAAAAAGTTAAATACGTATTGAACACATGCTTTAAAAAGGTTACGTTTTAAATGCACCACGCTCGCTGAATGTTCGCAACCTTGCTCTTTTGTCTCGCCTTGGTTAGGTTGGGTTAGGCTTGCGAAAAAAGGATAACGCGAACTGGCTTCGGGCGAGCACGGTGCATTTAGTACGAAAGCTTTTTAAAGCGAGTATTTAATACGTATTTTCGTTTTTATAATAACACTGTTAATGTTTTATTAAGACTTTAGTATATATCTATTGACTTTGTATTTTACCTCTTTTTTTATCTGATACCCGAGGTTTTGTCTTCATCGTTTGTTATCTTAACAATTATACATATAGTGGTATAAACAGTGTAGTGCTGGCTCACAGTTCACCACGTTAGGAAAACATACATCGCTTATGGCACAGTGCTTCTGAAATCTGTAGCTTCTTAAAACTTTAATTGGCATGCCGTGGTTGTCTATAAATATGACTACATTTATAATGATTCATAATAGTCCTACTTTTTATGTATTTACTAATGTATTGTGATGTTAACGACCCTAAAATAAATAAATAAATTAATTAATTAATTAATAACTTGATACTAAAGAAAGTCATCGTAATAATTTTTAGTTTAGATAAGAAGAGGATGTATAACTAAACGTAGTCTAACAAGAGTTCCATCAAGTAATCTTCCCAGAATGCGCGCACAATAGCAGAACTCTATCAATTTAATTCTATATAATAGAAGATTTACCCCACAATCAAGCGTATTCACAAGATTGATGTAGGTGGTTGTAAATATATCATTTTAAGATCGAGGTCAAGATAAGGTCGTTATCTCCACACACATGATGATAGGCATGACACAGTGTCTCAATTTTAGGTTATCACATTACGACATCAACAACCTTGTGCATCCAGCTTAACGAGCGACGGCTGTAAGTGTCTGGGTGGTTGCAGTTGTAATAATTCACGGTGAATCTAATTACAATTAGATTTTTTTTTTTTGTAATAATCCAATTTTTATTGAGTACCTAATTCATATGGTGGTATAGGTTTTTCTAAAGCCCGCGAGTCTGGCTACCACTCTCTGGAAAATTCATCGCAAAGTATACTATAGGTATGTTACAGTAGCTGATCTTGAAAGCCAATCGGTCTAGAACATGTTAGGACTAGTTAAAACATGGATTTTAGTAATAACATTCGTGAGATCGTGACACTAACATTGTTAATAGTCACGTTACCAAAACACTCTAGATTACCTAGCAGCCAAGACGACTCGTAATAAAATTGCGTTTCGGCAATTTCTAATGCTCGCTGGTTACCTACCTCGCTTGAGTTAAACATGCGTCAACCTACAAATACACTCAACATTCTATCCTTCTAAGCTTGCGCTATATTATAAAGTTATATAGGATCTTTAATATAAAATAGATGGTGGTCAAACATTATATATATATATATATATATATATATATATATATAAAAGGAAATGTTGGAATATATATCTGATATTGATAAACTGCAATAGCGTTTGACGGATGAGCGTTTGACGGATGATTATATAAGCTGATAAAACAAAGCCTTTTTTCATATAGAACTTTTCATGCAACAATTTTAATAACTGTATTAGATAAGTTTCTGTAGCTTATAAACTACATATCTAAACGCGTAGAATATTCTCACAATAACTATTTTAATATAGATCAAAGTTATATCCAAGAAATAATAATCTATACAAATATGTAGAGATGAAGTGTCTGTTCACAATTATAAAGTAACAGCTTTTTACTTAATCGATATAAAAGCGTTTACGTTATTTACAAGAAAAAAAAATACAATTTTTGTCTGAGTTTTTAGTGTTATAAGTGAGATAGAGAGATATATATATATATATATATAGATGTATAAAAAATATGTATGTTGCTATATGTGTTATATATTTATATATTAATGTACCAAATTTCATCAAATTCTGTCTAGTAATTTTTACATGACGCCCGTGCAACTGACAGACAGACTAAAATTATAAAGGTAATAGAAATTTTAATAATTTCTAGCCTCCCAGAGTATTTTTTCTTAAATATATCTAATATAAAGATTCCATCTATTTACCCTTTTAATACACTTATATAGAAGGTAAAGATAACATAAATAAAGTATATAGAATATATAAAATGTTGAACCGGTTGAACAGTTAATATGGGCTACGAGGAACAAGCTAATGGAGAGCCGCTACTAGCGTAGTCGGCTACGGGTCACGCAGACCTCTACGAGCGTAGACGCGCTACGGCGCCTCGACGGAATTAACCTAGATAGATTTCAACGCGCGAACCTCTGCGAGGGTCAAATTATTTCATTTGTTAAGTTTTTTAGAATATGAAAAAATTCAAATTAAAACAAATATTATTACCACTTGATTGGTTTTTACATTTTAAACCGTTTTTTGTGTCAGTAGTACATTTTAAATATTGAATACTTTTACATCTCAAGTCAACTTTCTAATACTTTGGTATGGAAAACTTTTCTTTGTTTTGTATATAAATTTTTGGTAAGAGAATTATGTTTTCATATAAGTTTATCGCTATTATGTGTTTTTCAATATGTTATCTCTAGTTTTAGCGCGGGAGATATTAATTAACATGTTTTATTCAAGGTACCCATAAGTTCTTAACGACAAATTTACAACTTGAAGGTTTATAGTTGATGAAACAAGAATTAGAAACCATCTTACCACGGCATTTTTCTTCATTGAAAACTCAAGTTGTTTATTACTGTTGAAATAAGCATAAACCATTCAAAATAATTGATTTAGTTTTTATTTAATTTTATAAAGTACAAAGAAATACAAACGTCATGGCACTGGATATTTAGATATTTACAAGATAATATACACGGTTTCTATTTTTAGTCAGTGCTTTTATGTAATGATTCTTAATTCCTTTGTAGATATAACAATTGCACGTATAGATGTTATCAATCAGTGTTATATTCGAAATATCTACAATTTATTCATAATATTAATAAATTATGGATATAGCAGCGAATGTAACGCTAGGTAGAGTTCCATTATAGGCAACAGTGCAGCGTAGTGTTATTGCGGAGATACCGCGCGACTCGAGGGTTAATGTATAGGTTAGTTTTATATTCAGATACCTCTACAAAACCATAATGAGCTTTTCATACAATGTCTGTTATAACTCTTCTGATCAGAGTAGCACTTATGGTAAGTCATGCTAGATGAAGTGAAAAATATAATTTATTAAAAATAAGATAACATTTCTCATATGAAACTTTGATAAGTGTTATGTAATTAATTACGTTTGAATATATAAAACTAAATAGTGATTTTCAATCACAAAATAATAATAGCTACTGTTAGTGGAGCTCTCAATGTTCAGTACCAATTGAAAAGGTTTTATTTGTTAACTAAGAATTATATATAAAATCGAGAGAATTTTACAAATTATGATCTATTTTCTCTCAAGTCATTTTAAAATGCACCTGTTCTATGCGTAATGGATATTTTTTTGCGCTTTCTTCTTGGCAATCAATCTTTCAGATTATTACTGCCATTGTCGCGTAGTCAATAATATTACAAGCGTCGTGCGATCACTTCAATATTAAACGTCGTGTGAATCAATATTCTAACAAGATGGTGGATCCCTTGTTAGAAACCTTCCAGGGAGTTTTTGTGGCATCTCAGAATTTCATGCTCCGTGGTATTATTTTCCATTCACTTCACTTATGCACAATAAACTAACTATATTACGTAAAAAACCACGAAATTTACAAAATATATAGTCAAATAACAAAAGATTATGAATCTATACTAATATATAAAGCTGATGAGTTTGTTTGTTTGGTTGAACGCGATAATCTCAAAAACTACCGGTACTATTTGAATCGATAGCTCATTTATCGAGGATGGCTATAGGCTACATATCATCAAATGTCCCAAAATCGGGTTATTTTGAGAGCTTCCGCTGCGTGTCAGTGTCAGTATTATATGCGTTGCCATGGTACCACGATAACATTCTCTCGCAAATATTTTCCGAGTTCACTTTGTCTTCCTATTCAAAAAGTTTATTCTACGTTAGTTTTCTTTCCTATTTTTGATTATACGTGGTACGTTTATATCGCAAACATTTCGAAAGTTTATTTTGTGTTGTTATTCAAAAAGTTTAGTAGTAATAATATTCATCCAATAAGACAGGCGAAGGAATTAATCCATACTGCCAATTCTGAAGTTGTCAATATATGTAGTTATTATGTATTCTTAAGCCAGTTTTCTTTTATGTCCAAGTTAATGAAAACGTGTAAGCGCCAAATTCTCTATATAATATTTCGTAAATTTTTATCTTCTATATTTCAAGACCACAGAATTCATGCTCCGTGGTATTATTTTTCATTCATTTCACTTATGCACAATAAACGAACCATATTACATAAAACGCCACCAATTTAACACAATATAGAATCAAGTAACAAAAGGTTATGAATAAAATATAAATCCACTGCATGACAGACTGAAATCCCGCCAAATACTCCTCAAAAAGTTTTTTTTTTTTATAGAAGCACGACAAAGTCTCTGCACTATGCCTGATGTTAAGCATAGTACAATCCAAAAACATCGGCAACCACCGAGAGACAGATTATCCATCGCCGGTCGTCGCTGTCATGCCGGCCATAATGACGAAAGTCGCTCGGTACTGGATATGCACGGGCTGATCCCGAAACGCAACCCGCAGAAGCGAGTCACTATGACGGGCTTTTTCGCCATATACATGGTGGTTGCGACCCAGTCGGGCTGTAAAACCCTACCACCCCGCTCTCGCCATTGCCTCGTTCGTTGATCAGCAGGGTGCACCACGTGCAGGTGAGGTTGGCTTGGGTGTCTCAAGTCTTAAGATGTTATTCGACACCCCTTACACCCCAAATTTTTATTGTAGTTTATTGTAGGTACGTTAGTTTTGTTCCCAATTTTTGATTTGTGATATATTACGTATTATAAAAATAAAGTGTGTGTATGTAATGTTAAAATAAATACTTTTTGGTGAATACATACATATATCTGTGGTGCTACAAATATCAACATTTTTTTAATGCTGTCGATATGTCTGTTTGTTTATTTGTTCCGGGTAATCTCTGGAACGGCTGGATCTTTTCTTTTTCTCGAAATGACTACGCTATTACCCAGCAAGGTCTTAACAGCTTCACCGGACTACTAAGGCGAGCGCTTAGGGCACTCAGCCGATTTTATTTGACAATTAGCTCAAGAGTGCACGGCACACCTCGGCTTGGGCTGTTGCCTGATATGTGCAATTCGCGAACTATCTGAGCTTACCTAAGCTAACTATTCATACGTACATATATGAGTTGTTGGAACATATATGTGTACCAAGCATACATACCTCAACAACTATATATATTTCGTATCAGATAATTTTCTAAACTATTTCAGTTCGATAAGGGAAAGAAACAAAACCCTTCCACTTTCATGTGTAAGCGTGTGTGCGTGCATGTGTGTGGGGGTGATATGTGTAATGTTGTTGCAATGATGTATGATTTTGTGTCACTGTATCGCGCGAGCAGCGCACTCAAGGGTTCCACACCGAGGGAACGGACCTAGACTTGAGCCGCCGCCAAGAGGGGCCTAATCTGGTAACGGTTGGATCTATTTGAATGGTTTTTCTTTTCTTAGAAATGACTACGGTATTGACCTAACAAGGTCTTAACAGCTTAATAGTTGAACGGAAATTTTACAGGCAAATGACTAACTAATTAGCTGTTTTATATGTATTTTGACTAATATAATAACAATCATCTTAAAATGAAATATGCTAGTTACATTGAACATTAAATGTAAATTATGCTGCCTCCCACAGCACATAATTTTAATTAGGATTTTAGAAGATAGTAAATCCTATATATTGTATTCTTACTGAATTGGCTTTCAAACGTTATTTCTTTTATAGGAATTCATTATTAGTTTCGAACAATATTAAATGAGCTTAAATGGTTATAAAATATCTGACATTTCTCTCTACTCTACATATAATCAGCGAGTTCTAAATCTAATACAGCAAAGGCGCAAGTACTCAAGCCGTACGCTGTAAATTGCGTCAAATGATACAAACGTTCACCTGTGACTTTCCTCGTTTTTAATACATTCAGTATTAACATAATTTAATGTTAACCTTATAATTGTGTATTTTTATCTTTGGTTATATACCGGTAACACATTAAATACTACATGAAATGGTAGATATTAGGGTATATATTACTATTATTATCATTATTATCATCCGATGATTTGCTTTTTCGGTTTTTCGGTGAGTTGACGTCGAATCAAATATCATGTCATTTTTAAGATTTATTGATAGCTTGTTCATACGACGTAATTATTAATTAAAGAAAGAACATTTATTAATATAACAAAGTAATTAAAAAAAAATAATGAAACTAGTTTCAATAAAGTTACTATTAATTTATGTATTTATAACTGTTTACTGTATACACACGAACACTTGTAATTTTTTTAAATTTGGAAAGAAACCTATTTATAAAATAAACTAACGGATCCGGCGGACATTGTCCCACCTTGAAAATAAAAAAAAACCTTGAGAAATTATATACATAAATTTTCCTCAAGAATCACTTTATCTACTGATCAAAATCACACGAAAAATCGTTCAGTAGATTTTGAGGTTATTGTAAACAGATAGACAGACGTCGCAGAGAACTTTGTTTTATACAATGTAATTGTTTTTTTTTTATATTACATTCCACGCGGAAAATGATATTACAAATATATGTAGTATACGCGCACGCGGATGGAGTCGCAGGCACAGCTAATACTAAATAAACTCATCGTAGTACACCAAAGTTTATTATAGAGTGTTTTACATTATTCATACGAATGGTTACCACTCTTAAACTAAATATTTCTGTTACCATTAGACAATTGAATAAAGTATTCATTAATAGGAAATCAGATCAATCAGTGTCGAATATTTACTAGATTAGAGATAGCTAAGCTTTCAGTTTGAAATTTTTAAATTGTTTAATTATATATGCTCACGACTTCCTCCGTTATATAAATTTGGCTTATCTCGCGGATAAAGTATTTTTACTAAATAAAAAAATATATATCTTCCCCCTGGGTAAATGTATGCACAATGTCGTGATGATCTGTTATGTTGTCAAGACGTGAAAACTTAACAGATACATTTACATTTAAAGTATTAGTTAAAGTAATATTTTGAATGTCTATAACTATTTAAGTATGTCGCGGTGGATGGCGTTGGGGCGGCAGTTACAAAGGTATGACGTCGGTCATATGTGACGTCCTCCTTGTCATTTAATTGATCAGTCACACAAGACCAATCAAGTAAGAATAAAAATGTTTACCTTAAAATGATCAGCAGATACAGTAATGCAATACTATATTGTCTTTAGAAACGTGGTCGTTTTTTATAAACAATATTCGTTCAGTGATGGGTAAAGTGGAACAAGCGATGTTGTACGCATGTGCAGGAGAAAAGTAAACAGATAACACTGTTAACAACGTAATTTTGTAGGCAAAGTATATATAACTTTCAGTTTTGCATGTTTTCCCTTTGTACATAAAATGTATTTTTAAGATAGTAAATAACGCAGGTAAAGTCGTCAGTATCAGCTAGTATATAACAAAAAGAGAAACCAAATCGACGATGGCTGGATCTTGTTTCAAACCGACAGTAGAGTTTGACGTTAATAAGCAATATCCCAAGGCCTAAGTTGATTATTTTTTATTTTGATATTACTTATGCGCTCTTAAATTTGTGGTCCTAGTATTTAAAGAACACAATTCCCTTTTTAAATTGTTACATTAATATTTTCGACATGTGTTTATATTTTTATTTTCTTCTTTACTTATATAGTACATTTAAATTCACCAGGATGTTAAATTATTTAACATATATATACATACAGTTAAAGTAATAGTTGATTACATAGCAATAATATTGTACGAAGCGAGAGAGTGCACACGGCCCGCGGCCTCAGATATTGACCGTTATTCTTTTTAATTTCGTTCCGTTTGACTTTATAGGCGCTGATAAACAGCTAACTGTTGCAGGCTAAGAGCTGGAAATGTTTTTGTCCTCATTATAAAAAAAAAAATGTGCGGTCAGAAATGTAGTATTAACCTGAAATCAAAAAGTTACAGTCAATATTTTAGGAAAAATTTATTAAAAAAATAATGAATTATCAAGAACATAAAAGTATGCTAAATATAAATTAGTTTCATGAATTTCTAAGCTTCAAGTACCGAAGTTATACAACGGACAGCGCATGACACTCATCTTAAATTGCGATACTTACACGCATAAAGAAACACATATAAACAATAGAATGAGATAAAGAGAGAAATAAAGTAACATGGAAGAGACATAGCGATTTTTTATTATGTGCTGATTTCTACAAGTCAACATTAACTAAAGCTGCCTTAAAACTTAATTCCAAAAATCTACATATATGCTTAATACCTATACTTCAGAGACAATTAGAGACACTTTCCTCCAGATTGTGCCATTCTTGATGAGAGTTTGTATACGCGACATTTTTATAAATTCAGTCATCTTTACTAGCGAAAACTATCCTAAACTGGTTCAAACTTTATTCAATTTATGGTTACATCATCCCTAAATCTACTAAAGGCTAATTTAAAATGTTATAATATTATACGTTCATATTCATCTATTCATAGCAAAAATCGTAAGTGAGTGTATACAGTACTAGTTGATTGTCAACCATCTAGTTGGGCATTAAAATATGTCAAAGGGTCAATGGAATTAAAAAAAAATAGTCCAAAACTATCTACGAAAAATGATGTATGGAATGTTTAGTTCTATGCCGATGCGTTAAATAGTTTCTATGTGATTGGGCCTTAAAATAACTGTAAAAATAAAAAGGTATTTAATTGAATTTAGACTCTGAAAATGCACTTATAAAAGTTAATAAGTACTACCACCGGTTCGGCCAAACAACACAGTTACCGAGAAGAACCGGAAACAAGCTCTATCTGGTTTAACTTTTCATCATATATATTTTTACAAAAATAGATAGTTATATTTGTTTCCAGACGTCACTCTATATAGCATTTATAAATTAAAACCTTCATGACATGATGCATGAACGAACTATCCAAGAAATCAGTAATGTTCTTTGGGATTTTGTTATAAAACCTAACACTATTTTATACTAAAAAACTATGACTGGTCCTAGTGAACCTGAAAAATGGAATGACTATCTTTTGATAATATACGGAACTAGTTAAAACCACATTAATTTCGCATTTCATTATTTGTAAATATGAAAACATCACTGCCTCTTAGACTAATAGTAGCGAACCGGCAACGTACCTATCGCGAGACCATAGTTTTATGGTTATTTGACAATTGTCAAAGAGTTAAAGTTGTTTGTTAGCGACCATTTGTTGGGTCGTTTGGTGCACCACTGCACCACCCTTCATTGGTTTGTTACATTTTAGAGCCCTTTCGCTTGATAGCAATCTACATAGTATCGGAATTTAATTTATTTCATATATTGGTAATAATTACCTTTATATATTGTAACAGATAAGGAATTTGGAATGAAATCGTGATAAATTTCGAAGGGCTTGAATGAAATATTTCCTAACATATTATAATTGGTAGCAATATTCGTGTTATAAATTACATGACGATTAAGTAAATATTCGTTGACCGTATCGTAACTTTCAGTGCCAATTTAGAATGTTCTCCCTTCCACACGTATTGACTGTTGAGTTTCTTCCTTAAAACAATGCCGACTATTGTCTTTATCTATAATAGTAACAGAAAACCCTCATCATAATCATCCTGTGCTCTAAGAATCCGACAGCAGGGCCCTCTTCTCAAAAAAGGTATAGTCATCGCTTCAGCCCACGACGTATTATCAATTTCAAACTCTGAGAAATCTATAGTATTTTCCCACATATGGTGGTACTAAAAGAATATTTTTCATGATTCAGGTTTCCTCTTGATGTGACCCTTCACCATCAGCCGATAATGTTACCAGTAAATCAGTAAACAAAAAAAAATCCAAAAAAATCGTTGGTATATGCCGGGATCGAACCTGCGGACATCTGATTGATATTCCACTGGTCAAACAAATAAACCACGATGAAAAACAACAGTAGAAAAATGTTTTTTTAATAATTGCTCAGAAGTAATGCACTAAATTTATAATATGGATTAACAATTTGTATTAATAATGACCATTTTAAATGAAAGTAGACAAGTAATTATATACCTATCAATATTTACAACGAGAAAGTTTCTCAAAATGGTTAAATATTTGTCATCCATGACGCAAAATAACTATGGAACATTTTTGATGAAACTTTACAGTGGCATAGCTTATACAACAATAACAAATATGTATTTGTAAGAATATTTTTTAAATTGGTTAAAATATAACAATAGGAAAATTCGCATGAATTTGAAAACATCATACTTTTTTTTTCTCGATCTGACAACGCTATTGATCTAGCAAGGTCTTAACAGCCTCACTGGACTACAACACATCATACCATCTAGGTGTAATATATCGTATCGTAATAAAGACAAAAAGCAAACGAAATCGCGGGCGCTCGTTAGTATCTCATAATTACAACCTATATAACATTTAATTCCACATTTTAACGCTAGCCTACGTTTTCACACGTTTTTATCATGAGAGTATAACCACGATGTAACTCCTAATATAAATTCCAAGCCAATATTCACAAATTCCAACGTGGCGCTTTACGATCGTGTCGGAAATGCAATTTTCTTAACCGCATCGCCTCTTCAAATATCGTATATTTATCTCTCTCACTTTGCTTTTAGAAAGATTATTGAACGGTCTATTATGTTTGCAAATAATATTATCACTGATAAGATTTATCATTATATTTATTTCCCTTTATTTTGAAATCCTTGTTATTATTGTAGCACGATATAATGACAATGCTATTTATGTTAAATAATACAATTTAAAAAAATCAAAAAAACTTTTTATTTTATTATTTACGATAATACCTGCCTCTGCGATAACACATCTGTGCAAAGCTTTGAATATTTGCTTCAAGAATGCTCAAGGTTCAGCACGAAGAGACTAGGGCACACAATGTTCTGTGACAATCTTCGTATTTTTTTATGTCATAAGAGGCAAACGAACATGCGAGTCACCTGGTGTTAAGTGATCACCGCCGTCCATAGATACTAGCAATACTAGGGGAGTTGCAAGTGCTTTGCCAGCCTGTGTTTGGAGGGTAGGGAGACGGGTGAAGATGGAGGAAAGGGAAAGGGGAGTGAAAATGGTTCTCCGGCGCTCTCACTGACCGAACGAAACGCAACCATGCAAGCACTGTTGCTTCACGTCGGTGTTTCTGTTGGTCGGGTGGTAGTACCGCGGGCGAGCCGTCCCAGTCATGCTGACATCAGTGATAGTTTCAGCGTGACTCTACCACCTATAAATCGTATACGTCAATTCGATCTTTTGGGTTTGATCAAGAAGGAATCTGCTATAACATCGTTCATTAATTTTGTCAAACATGTGATCATTAATCTGAAGACATGCAATGGACTTTAAAATAACCTCGACTCTCTGACTTGCATCTAAATCATAACTAATTACAAGTATGTTTGTGCAAAACCATAAAAATTGAAAAATGAATACTTTATTCAATTTAGGTTCTGAAAAGGCGCTCGTGGACGTCAAAATGACCACCGGCTTGGACAAACAACTCACTCATTGAGAAAGACTAACATGAAACTCGGATTTATCTTTGTATCTTATAAATCTTTTCAAAAATACCTTAAAGTTACAATCACTTTTGGCAGATGCACAAAGAGCGGTTTTAATTCCACACATCATTATCGTTCACATATTGATTCAGCTTATGATCGGCTTTAGGTATTAAAACCACTTTGACACGGTATTTGAACTTACTATCCGGCAAATATGTAATGTGCTTAAACGCATATAATACAAAGATAATCTATACTATAATAAAACTGTAACAAGTCGAAATCTGTACATTAAATATTTTTTGAAAATTTTAATCAGGGTAGACTATGTTATCGATATAGAAGCCAAAAATAATCTTTTTACAATTTTTGTCCGTCTGTCTGTCTGTCTGTCTGTCTGTACCTATGCACACACATCACTCTGAAAGTACTGAACCAATCTTGATGAAACTTGACATAGTGATAACTAATATTACGAGATTACATCAAATATACTTTTTGTCTCATAAAACGCTAAGGGTTCTCCAGGATAAAGGATTAAAGTCTAGAATATAAACCCGAATTACTCTGAAAGTACTGAACCAATTTTAACGAAATTTGACACGGTGATAACTAATATTAGAAGACTACATCCAGGATACTCTTTGTCCCATAAAACGCAATGAGTTCTCCAGAATAACGATAAACAAAAATTTGCAGTTAACGTAACTAGACTTTTTTGCGACACCTTAGTACAAGAGCCGGCAACGTTAAAAGAACAAGAATTTTAGAATACCTGGTTCTTTAATACATCAATATATTTTTTTTTATATCATAAGAGGCAAACGAACAGGTGGGTCACGTGATGTTTAGTGACCACCACTGTCTATAGACACTAGCAACACCAGGGGATTTGTAAGTGCGTTTCCAACCTGTATATGGGGGAGTGTAAGGGAACCTCCGGCACTCTCACTGACCGAACGAAACATTACAATGCAAGCACTGTTATTTGACGTCGGTTTTCTGTAAGTATTCTGGCAGTATTAGCCCGAACGAGCCGACCCATTCATGCTGAAACCAGTAATAGCTTCAGCGTGGCTCTACCACCTACAGAAATTATCAATATATCAATAGACAGAATTTAGGACACTCGGTAGAGGGTTAACGTTGTATTTTTAATAGGCATTTTGATTTATGATTAATCAATAATAAGTTTAGGAACATTTTTTTCAGTAACTTTTAAACGCAATTAAACATTCAGACACATTTTTTATAAACAATCATATATATACCCGCTGATATATTTTATAAATAAAAAAAAGAATGTGGTGTCGTGGGACACCAGGTAGGAACGAAGTTCTTTCGGCTAATGTAGAATGGACACCATTTGGAAAAAAAAAATCGTGCTCAATTTTATGTAATCGTAATTCAAATTATCAATTAAAATAACAAAATATGTCTCTTTATTTTTGTTTGACAACATAAAATTACATAGAAATAGAAATAATTCCAAAAAAGGAGAAAGAAAAAGATATTATACACTACTCGCTTATGTATACGACTGTCGCGCCTGCGCACGTCTCATTTAACTGTTTTATTCCATGCACTTTTCGTTACAGTTTTACTATCACATTTTTTTCAGTTCGGTCGCGCAGCAAAACCTCTATCTCCTCCAAGCCTGCCGTAAGGAACTTCGTTCCAATAATAAATTTCAAATCAATTATTTTTTTTCATAGCAAAGAACCAATTTCATTTTATTAAACATTATTGACCACCATATACAACGATAAACGTAAACGTATGACTTGGGATTGACGCCATCTCAAATATATGCGTCGTCGACCATCAGGCTATACAAAGCCGAAATACCTTGGGCCGGCGAGGTGAAATATCTTGGTGTTACTTTAGATAAACACTTAAATTTCGATTCACACACAGAAAGAGTGCGAAACAAAGCCGTATGGTCTTAGGTCGTTTCTATCATTTGCTTTGTCATAAGAGTAAAATATCCCCCAGACAAACTCACTTTATACAAAACTTGCATCCGTCCGATTATGACGTACAGTTGTTCGGTCTTTGCACATGCGCAAAATCGTATTCAAAAGTTGCAGGTTCTCCAGAACCGAGCCCTACGTAAAATCACCGGTACCCCATGGTACGTCCGGAATAAGGATCTCCACAGGACCTGGAGATGCTTTCTGTCTGAACGTATATAAAATCACTTACAGGTAGTTATTTCGAAAAAGCCGCGAATCATCCCAGCCCGTTAGTGGTATCCGCCGCGAACGATGAACCCGTACCCAACGCTGCGCAGTATAGAAGTCGACCGCGACACATTTTTACCGACCCTCCTGATTCAATCACGTCAGCGAACGATCAGTACCAGCCTGTCTCTTCAAACAGAGCGTGTTCTCACCCACGCCCGCATAACCGCAGATCACGCCGCCGTGGTCTGGGACTAAATTTCGCTCCCGTACACCAAATTAGGCCCTTCTCGGCAACGGCTCAAGCCTAGATCTGTTCCCTGGGCGTGGAGCCCTTGAGTACGCTGCTCACGCGATACAGTGACAAAAGAGTTCTACCCTTATTTTTCGTTATCCTATCCTACATAGTTTAGAGGATTTTTTCCTACACAAAATACATATAGAAGTTGTTGTGGCACGCATGCTTGGTACACATGCATGTTTCAATAACTTATATACATATATAAGTTACCGGACTACTAAGACGAGCGCTTAAGGCACTCAGCCGATTTTATTTAGGCAACCAGTTCAAGGGTACACAGCACACCTCGGCTTGGCTGTTGCCTGTTGCATGCAAAATCGCGATCTATCTTAACTAATCTAGCTAACTATTCATATATGTATGAGTTGTTGAAACGTATATGTATACCAAGCATACACGCCTCAACAACTGCATATATTTATTATCGGAAAATTGAGAGTTTTTTAGTTCGATAAGGAAAAAAGTAAACCCTTCCACTTTCATGTGTAACATGTTTCATTCATCATCATTCAGTGTTTCATGTGTTTCACGTGTGTGGGGGTGATCGTGTAGTGTTGTAGCAGTGATGTATATATGTGTGTCACCGTATCGCGCAAGCAACGCACTCAAGGGATCCTTACCGAGGGATTGAACCTGATGTATAAAACTGGCTTGGTTTGAAGGTAATAGGTACTATGTTGTGAGTGGTACAGAGATTATTTATAAAAATATATTGGAAATATATTTCAAATACGTTTTTGAAACAGTTTATAACTCTTAGACAATAGTTTCAAGCAAGTGACATTTGACGTTTTCGGCGGGATGTTTGACGCTTCGATACGGTGTTCATATATTTTTCTTTAATACAATGGAGTATAAAAAGGTTTTAATACAAGTCGAAGATAGTTATGATAAAGTAAGTGGTAGAGATGTTTATTCAGTTTTATGTAGGTTAGTTTTTATTTTAATTGATCCTGGTAGATGACGCTACGAATGGGTACTAGGTTTATTTAAAAAATGAATACATGTAAACTGGGTATATGTTTAAGTGAATCCGTGGATAGTTTGGATTTACAATTGGAAACGGTAGTTGTGGCTGCAATCGGGTATCAGTTTTATTTGTGGGGTGGTAGGGCTTTACAGCCTGACTGGGTCACAACCACCATGTACATGACGAAAAAATCCGTAATAGTGATTCGCTTCTGCACGTCGCGTTTCGGGATCAGCCTGTGCATATCCAGCTTTTTGTAGGCCGGCATGATAGTGGCGACCAGCGATGGATAGTGTGTCACTCGGTGGTCGCTATTGTTTTTGGATTGTACTGTGCTTACCATCAGGCATAGTGCAGGCATTTTGCCGTGCTACGATAAAAAAAAGAAACAATTTTTTCGCCTGATAACCAATTTGGTGCAAACGAAGTTGCACGGGTCAGCTAGTAGTGAATAAAGAGGCATTCGCAATCTCTCCCCCTATCAGATGTCATCTCTGTATTTTATATACATATCAATTTTTACACAATCTATCAACATTTTTTTCTGTCGACTTTTACTCCTATATCCATCCACCATCATACTCAGCAGCTTTCTAGTCATATGGTTTTCATCTCTCCTCATGACATGCCCATACCATGCTAACCGAGTACTCCTCAACTTCTCGGTCACTGGTGCTATTTTCAAACTGCCTCTAATATACTCATTCTTAATGTTTTCCGTTCTAGTTACACCACACATCCATCTTAACATTCGCATTTCTGCCACATGTGATTTTTTGACATCTTTCTTTCGTGGCCTAGCATTCGTATCCATATGATATGACTAACCTACGTGAACCATCAATTTATTATAATGATAATAATAATTTAAGAATAACAATCATTTGTGTAGAATATACTGAACCGTCAATAAGTTAACACGAGTTTTAATTAACAATTTTTTTTTATATCATATAGGAGGCGGCGAACACGCAAGTTACATGTTGTTAAACGATCACCCTCGTCCATAGACACTAGCAACCCCAAAGGAGTCGCAAGTGCATTGCCAGCCTTGTGTTTAGTGGAATGGAGAGAAAGGGAGAGGGGATAGAGGAGAGGAGAAGGGAGGATAGGGGAGGTAGGGCTCTGGCTCTCTCACAGACCGAACGAATCGCAAAAATGCAAGCACTGTTACTTCACGTCGGTTTTTGTGAGAGGGTGATGCTACCCAGGACGAATCGACCCATTCATGCTGAAAGCAATAATAGCTTCAACGTGGCTCTACCACCTATTTAACCATTTAAACATTTATGTAAGACTAGCTGTTACCCGCGGCTTCGCACGCGTTTTTTTGAATATATTAAACAAATTTAAAATTGTTATTATATGTGTAAATAACAATAATACTCTTTCAAAAATATTTGTAAGTATGACACGCACATCATCTACAGTAACAGGTAGCATGTACAGTTACAGGTAACAGGTTTGTAGGTGGTAGAGCCATGCTGAATCTATTATTGGCTTCAGCATGAATGGGTCGACTCGTCCGGGGTAGCACCACCCTCTCACAGAAAACCGACGTGAAGTAACAGTGCTTGCATTGTTGCGTTTCGTTCGGTCAGTGAGAGCGCCGGATACCCATCTCACCTCTCCTCCCATCTCCTCTCCCTTTCTCTCCATTCCCCCATCCACAGGCTGGTAACGCACTTGCAACTCCTCTGGGGTTGCTAGTGTGTATGAACGGCGGTGATCGCTTAACAACAGGTGACCCGCATGTTCGTTTTCCTTCTATATGATATAAAAAAAAAATGTACATCATATATGTGAATATTAATAGTGTATCGAATTGGATGGGATTTATCAAAAGTCACATAGCTGGAACTTTAAACTACTATCTATGTATCACTCTCAGTGCTCACTTACACTATATTTTTTTTTATTGTAGCACGGCAAAATAACTGCACTATAGCTGATGGTAAGCACAGTGCAATCCAAAAATAATAGCGACCACCGATTGACACACTATCCATCGCCGGTCGCCACTATCATGCCAGCCTGCAAAAAGCTGGATATGCACAGGCTGATTCCGAAACGCGACCCGCAGAAGCGAATCACTATTACAGGCTTTTTCGCCATATACACGGTGGTTGCGACCCAGTCAGGCTGTAAAACCCTACCACCCCGCTTTCGCCATTGCCTCGTTCGTTATTCAGCAGGGTGCACCACGTGCAGGTGAGGTTGGCTTGGGTGTCTCAAGTCTTATGATGTTATTTGACACCTCTTACACTCTGAATATAAGAAAGTAATGAAAATATTAAACTATACATTATCGAACGATATGTGTTAAATCTTTTATTATATAGATATAATATGTCCATATTGTTGAAATAATCAAGTTATTAATATACCTTGCTATAATTTAAATCACATAAGCCTATGACTTTCAATTATATTTATTCTTGGAGTCCAGTACAATGTGGTGTTATACCTTTACATTAACTTAGACATAGAAGAAAACTGGGTAGAGAATACATAAGAATTACCTATATTGACAACTTCAGAATTGGCAGTATGGATTAATTCCTTTGCCTGTATTGATGGACGAATATTATTACTACTAACCTTTTAGAATAGCAGCACAAAATAGACTTTAAAAATGTTTGCGATTGCAACATACTACGTATAATCAAAAATTGGAATTAGAAATAACGTAGAATAAACTTTTGAACAGGAACACAAAATAGACCCTGATAATATTTCCGATAGAATGTCATCATGTTACCATGGCAACGCATATAATACTGACACTGACACGCAGCGGATACTTTAAAAATAGCCCGATTTTGAGACATTCTTCATTAGTGCTCCGCTCCTATTGGTTTTAACGTGATGATATGTAGCTTATATCCATCCTCGATAAATGAGCTATCTAACATTAAAATAAACTTTCAAATCGGACCGGTAGTTCTTAAGATTAGCGCGTTCAACCAAACAAACAAACAAACAAACTCTTCAGCTTTATAATATTAGTATAGATTTCAAGAGAACCTGATGTGAAATCACATCAAGCCATGTATTTCTATGCTGTATAAATAGGTGTGTCTATGATGCGTCTAGAGCATAATATTGCATATGTTCCTCTTTATTCTACTTATGTTATGTAACATTACAATGAATTCATCCCCCATGTTGTAGGGCGCATTCACTTTTTCCGTATAGTCTAGTTGCGTACGCCGGCTGATTTATACCGCGCTTATCTTGAGACTAAATTTATTTGTCTGCAACATCCGATGCCGCCTGCTGTCGACCCCGCTACGAATCTACAGAGGTGACCTCCAATTATATTGTCCTTAAATTTGTCGTAAATATTAACTAAATCATCATTGTTCACGTTTGTGACATTTATAGTTACTTATGTAAGTACTTACTATGTAGTTATTATGTATATCATAAATCATATAGGCACTATTTCTTTGTGAACACTTCGATAATAAATAACAGACAATTATTTAGTAATTTGATGTACTTTATTTACTCAAAGTTAAAAATGTATTTATATTTGTGTTCTTATATACATTTAATTGTAAGGTAAATCGCTTCTATTAAAATATTGGTCGCTTAGTTACACTGAGTATTACACAAAAACACTCACACCTCATGATACTGGTAATCTTCTTGAATATCACTTCCTTATTACTCTTTAAACATACTGCAATGTCCTGAATAGAACTCTAATCGGAGACACCGCGGCGCCCTTTATATATTTTTCAATGAAAGAAGGTCGGAAACTCTGAAAGCCTGACGTCATTATTCTAAAAAGTCATTATCACCATTCTAAAAAGTTTGAGACTGTCTATTTTTGAAACCCGATTTTTTTCCGTGTCCAGGTCATTATTTATCTGTGTCATTGTTTATCTGTGTCGTGTTTGTATACAGACTGTAACATTATTATTAATTTAAAATACATAAATTAAGTCAAACATGAGTTTTGGCGGGATTTTAGTCTGTCATATAGTGGATTTTATATTTTATTCATAATCTTGTGTTATTTGACTCTATATTTTGTAAATTTGGTGGTGTTTTACGTAACATAGTTAGTTTGTTGTGCATAAGTAAAGTGAATGGAAAATAATACCACGGAGCATGAAATTATGAGATGCCACAAAAACTCCCTGGAAGGTTCTAACAAGGGATTCACCATCTTGTTACAATATTGATTCACCCGATAATTAATATTGAAATGATCGCACGACGCTTGTAACATTATTGACTACGCGACAATGGCAGTAATAATCTGAAAGATTGATTTCCAAAAATATAGTTTATAAAAAAATCAATCATAAACAAGTTTCACGTAAACAAGAATCAGTTCTGTCCGAATCTTAAATCTATGTAGCCGAAAGTCTCCGGGGCCCGTGTAATTGTACAAATTATAAATTTGTGACCGACTACCGCACTGTACCGGATTAAATCGCACAGCACTCTCCGCCGCAGCCTCTTGTTTATTCACTATGCGACTTCACTACACGATGCTGCGGCATTTCATAATTCCGATTCAATGGTATTTGAAAAGTATGCATTCTTACCACAACATCACGCACTGACATTCGATTCCGTACTATACATTACTTGTACTACAGACATAAGTATTGATAAACGGAATGAGGGTGTTTAATTAAAGCACGGTTATTGTCTTTCATTGATGAAGGCTTTATTTTAAGGAAATCCATGATCTAGTGATCGTCTAGTCGTCTAAATTCGACCACAATTCTTTAATTTTTCAAGTTTACGGATGAAGAAGAATAGAACTATTTTCTATTTTCCTTTGTTAACGCTAAAGCTCGTCAATTGCAACGGTATAGCAAAGCAATTTTTTAGTCGCGGGTATAAAACAGTTTGAGAGGGAGAAAATAAAATATGTTTTCTACTAAGATAAAGCATAAAGTTACCTCATAACTAATTCCATTTATCTAATGCAACAAAACATATAATAAAACCTACACAGAAAATAACTCATTAAAAAACAATATAATTGAGTTTAGAAGTTGTCGAGTTATAAACTCCAATAGACATACAAAAACACTTTACATTCTATAATACATAAGGATAGTGTGTTAGAAAATTAATATTTGACCGCAATCTCACCAGATACTGACCTGACCTATCATCCTTACCATCCAAGAAACATATTAAACATAGAGGAATTGGTTATAAAGTGCAACTCTCGAAAGGCACACGCTTGGCGACAGTTTTATAACTTGGAGATAGTAGCTTAAAAACCTAACCAGGCGAACTTAAACGAAAACCTTACGATGGTTTCATTACAATATTTTACATCAACGAAAACTTCCGGCCGTTTCAGGAATACGAACGTACGAGATCACGCTCGGTAATCACTTCAAATGAACTAATCAACATTTGCAACATTATTTTATCCAATATATCCCAAAAAAATCACATTTCAAATGGTCACATAATATTAGCTGAAACATTCGAATAATACGTTGTATACGGAAATTTGCTTTTTATCGATGTCTCGCTCTTCCTAAAATACTGAACCAAACACAAGAGAGACAACAGTATAACTTGGATTGCTTTTACATACGTAGGTACCTATACAATATATTTGAAACCGTGATTTCTTCTAGATTCTTCCTTCAAAATGTCTTCAAGAGTCATTTTGACTATGCTTATAGGTATTTCAATTATTTAATACTAGTTGACACCCGCAACTTCGTCTGCGTCGGTTATATCTTAATTGGTTTGTTTTATGTCAACGAAGTTTCCGACGAAAGTTCCCAGGCGGTTGACTTTTCCAACACTTTCAACGTTTATCGTTATATCTCAACCAATTTATTGTAGTCCGGTGAAGCTTTTAAAACCTTGCTCAGTCAATAACGTAGTCAGTTCGAGAAAAAAAAATACAAAAAAAAAACAACTTACACAAAAGCTGACAGATTATATAAACAAACCTACCTCGTCAATCACTATATTAATGTGAACCGAAAATTAACTTTATAATTAAAATAAAGTGTTAGGTTTGCCTCACAAAATTAGCATTTTTACCAAATAAAACAGATGTCTCTTTTGCTGTCAATCGGATTCGAAATGGGGTTAACGGATTTTCGAAGCAGCCGCTTTCCGTCTAAGCCAATCTCGTTTTGACAGCGGTGGCGAAATTTACCTTCATATTCTAGCTATATTTTTAAAAAACTAAAAATTCAGTTTAAAAAAGAAATTCTATAAAAAAAATTCAGGTAGATCGATTTATCGTCCCCAAAACCACTTACATACTAAGTTTCACGGAAATCGCTGACGCCGTATCCGAGATCCAGGGGGCCTACCCAAGTTGCTTATCGACATTCACTAACGCAAATAGAAAACGAAAACATGTATGGGATAACTATCGCCCGATTAGCCTGTTAGATACATTAGGTAAATTATACGAGCGGCTCCTTCTGAACCGTCTCCAGACCTCCATATCAGAATTAAATCTGTTGCCACCTGAACAGTTTGGTTTTCGTGCCGAACATTCTTGTACGAACCAAGTACACTGCCTCACGGAGTACATTTTCGCTAGATTTAAAGATGATCCCGATCGCAACCCGAAACCGGAAAAACCTAAACCGAAACGCACAATAATAGTCTTTTTCGATGTAACCAAGGCCTTCGACAAGGTCTAACATGAAAGGCTCATTCATAAGTTAATTCGTTTTCGTATCTCCGATAAATTAGTGCATATTATCCGCGAATATCTATCAGATAGGACTTTCCTCTACAAAGTGGAAGGTGAATTTTCCTCGCCCCACCCGATACTCTCAGGTGTGTCTCAAAGGTCTATTCTCGCACCCACACTCTTTAACCTGTTCGTCAGTGATCTACCTCGGTCTAAGGGGGTTGAGGTAGGTTGTTATGCTGACGCGGTGGGAGTGCACTGTCAGAGAGCCTCCGCGTGGCGTACCCCGGGCAACGTTGGTCCTATTGACCGGCGGCTGATCTCTGACCTGAGGGTGGTGTGTGATCGGCACCCTCAGTACCGGACTAGGGCGCATGAGGGCTCAATTTGAGCCCCAACGGCCCAGTACCGGGTAGCGGCCGGCGGGGTCGATGTGTCCATACCGACCTCGGCGGGCGTACCACGAATTGAACGAATAGAAGTGGACGAAGATGGACAGTACAGATAAATTGGTATTACCCGAGGAGGGTACCGGCGCCGCCGGCGTCGGAGAATCCCTCCCTGGGCCCTCGGGTCCAGGCTGCCCCATGTTTTCTCGGGGGGGCAAATCTGTATTAGAAGTCGATAATATGACAACTGCGCAAAATGCAACGACTTTGGCTCGAAAAACGGACTCTGATAATGCAAGTGGACAGGACGACATCCCGATACGAGTGACCAGGAGTATGCGGAGCGCTGTGAAGTGCCCACGTCTCACTGGAAAAGAGGTTGTTGAGGTAAATGCTGAGGCTCCAAAAAGTGTCAAGGCCAAGGCTGATGCGTCTAATGTGGTAGCTGCTACGGCAGATGCCGTGGAAGAGGCCAGAGCTAGGGCATAGAACAACTGCCAAGGTTGTAGTACTGCCAAGGTGGTAGTGGAAGTGCTGTCTAGGCCGGATAGTAGACAGGGACACAAACCGGCCCCAAATGACGCTACTAACACACCGTCTGAGGTACAAGAGGCACTGAAGGATGGCCAATATGGTGTGGACGAGGAGTTTAAAGAGGGTGGAATAACACCTGATATCAAAGCGAAGGTCGCGAAACTCAACCTTGATGCTATTCCCGCGGACCGTCTAAGAGTGCTGGCCGCCGGGCAGGTTACCACCATTGTGGAGATAGCAACGAAGTCGGGCAACCTAAAGGGCAAATTCATCAGGGCCCTGAAGGAAGCAGCCTAGACTCTCCAAGAGGTGGTGGAAATTCTCTCCTACCGCACGGAAACAGAGAAGACGAGGCGGTTGCAGCGAGAAAATCGCAACCTCCAAAACCATGCGGAGAACCTCAAGTCGGAGGTCCTCGCCTTGCGACATGACGCCAATGAAAAGCGCACGATGCCTCCGCCGCCTCCTCCACCACCTCCTCCACCGCCTCCCCCAGCAAAGCCCCGAAAATGGGAGGACGCGCTAGCGGCAGCGGTGGCGACGCTCGATGCCAGGTTTCTTAGGTTGGAGGACCGTCTCCTGGTGGGAAAGATGCAGGAACCGTCGCCTGTGGCGGACAAAAATACGGCTGATCCTAAGCCTCCGAAGACGGTTGGGAGAACAGTGGAGCGCCAGTCCGTCGCAGTGGAAAAAGCCAGTGTCCCCAGAGAGAGCGCAACTGGTGGGCCCTTCCCGCCTCCTAGAGGCCGGCCTCGTCGGAGTCGGAGGCCTGGACGACTGTGGACCGTCGCCGCAGGAAAAAGAAGGAGCGGGCAACTCCAGCGGCAGCAATTGCAAGCGCGGCCCCAAATCGATCCCAGAAGGCGAGTAAGGTCAAGAAGAAGAGGCGCAGAAGGAGGGCAAAGAATAGGCTCGCCCCCCTCGCTCGGCCGCAGGCCTGGCTACTCTGCGGCCGGAGGCGGAGAATTTGGGGGTGACCTACGCCGACGTCCTCCTCATGGCCAGGAAGGAGGTGTCGCTTTTAGAGTGCGGCATCTCCGACCTGAAGGTGCGGACAAGCCTTACGGGGGCAAAAGTACTGCAGGTGCCCGGTTCCCTAGCGCCTCAGCACGTGGAGAAGTTAGCCTCCGGGGTGAAGGTTGCGCTGGAGGGACTGGCTGACATGGTGCGCCCGGTCCGGCGAGCTGACATCCATGTGACCGGAATCGATATCTCGGTGTCGCTAGAGGAAGCCACCGAGACAATCGTCGAGGCTAGCGGATGTCAGCTCGCTGACATAAAAGTGGGCAAGCTTCACGGCCGGGGAGAGGGAGGGAACTCCTTGTTCATTTCCCTTCCTGTAGACCCCGCGCGGAAGCTGGTCGAGGCAGGGCACCTTCGGATGGGCTGGACTATGGATCGAGTCATACACCTCGACAGTAGGCCCCTCCGGTGCTATAGGTGCATGGGATTGGGCCATACCCGGACGAGGTGTCCGTCGACCGCAGACCGGAAGGAGGCCTGCTTCCGCTGCGGGGAAGATGGCCACCGCGCAGACACTTGCAAAGCGAGTAAGCCGCGATGCGTCGTCTGCGCGGAGGCTGGCAGGCCAGCGGGCCACATCATGGGAGGGGGCGAATGTAGGCCTCCTTTTGTGAAGGGAAAGGCCCCTTATGAAAGAGGCACAACTGGAGGTAGCTGCTGTAAACTAATTAATGGATTATACGCACAGCAGCTACCTCCAAGCTAACATAAACCACTGCGCTGCTGCTCAGGACCTTCTCCTGCAGGCGGCGGCGGAGTGGGAAATAGATGTCGCCGATGTCGCGGAGCCGTACCACGTTCCGGACAAGCATTACTGGGCCGGAGACCTGGACGGCTCCGTGGCTGTATTGTCCGGGGGAGGGGACTGCCCCTCACTGCCAAGGAGAGGGGCTCTGGGTTTGCTCGGCTGGGTTCTTGGTCGCGGGGTCTGGCGACCCTCGGGGCTTACTTCTCCCCGAACCGGCCCCTCATCGAATTCGAGTCCTTTCTGGATTCGCTGGGGCCGGTCGTGAGGCGGCTCAAGCCGCTCCCCATCGTCGTACTTGGTGATTTTAATGCCAAATCTAGGACATGGGGAGCGATGGCCTCGGACCCGTGCGGCGAGGCGCTTGAAGAGTGGGCAGCCCAACATGGGTTGTACCTCCTCAACAGGGGGAACGCGTACACGTGCGTGCGACGGTATGGGGGTTCGATAGTGGACTTATCGTTCGCTTCCCCGTCGGTCGCACGCCGTGTCCAGAGGTGGAGACCTTATCGGACAAAAATCAAAATTAAAATCAAAATTTCTTTAGTCAGTTTAGGCCCTAATAAGGCACTTATGAACGTCAAAAACTACCACCGGTTCGGAGACAACCCAGCCATCGAGAAGAACCGGCAAGAAACTCGACCGGGAATATTTTTTTTTACATACATTTAAATACACATACAGCTTATAGTGGATGCACAGAGAGGAGTCAATTCCAGACATCACTATCGTTCATATACTGATCCACTCTATAATATCCTTTTGACACTAACACCCGCTTGACATGGCGCTTAAATTTATAGTCCGGCAAATCGGTAACCACCGATATATCAGTTTCGAGGTCTCCACATTCCACGATGTGCCCACAACCCGCCCTCGGACGGGTGCGAAGTTCCCCCGCTGGACGATTGGCCGCCTTGACCCGGAGCGAGCGAAAGAGGCGGCCATCGTCTAGGCCTGGGTCATGTCCCCCACGGACGAAGATATCGACGCGTCCGCAGCCCATCTCCGGGATGCTCTCACGGAGATTTGCGACGCGTCGATGCCGCGGAACGTGCACCGCCCGAAGAGGAGGGCGGTGTACTGGTGGTCGCACGAGATCGCTGAACTTCGTGCCACCTGCTCCACGGCCCGTCGGCTATACGGGCGCAGCCACCGGAGAAGGACCAATAGAGACCCCGAGGAGGAAGCCCGGCTGTATGGCGACTACAGAACCTGCAGGAAAACACTGCAGGTCGCCATCAGCCAGACGAAGGAGCAGGCGTCGGAGGATATGCTCCGAGAGCTGGAGAGGAATCCGTGGGGGCGCCCGTATAAGATGGCGCGAAAGAAATTCCGCGGTCAGGCGCCCCCGGTAACGGAGACTCTCCAGCCGGAAGTGGTTGAGAGGGTCGTGGGAGCATTATTCCCCGACCCTCCAGAGCTCCTCACTCCTCCCATGCCTCCTCCTCAGGCGGTAAAGGAGACGCCGATCGATCCTCCCCCTGTTACGGAGGCGGAGATGGGGAGGGCGATTGAGCACCTCCGCACCACCGGACGCAAGGCACCCGGCCCTGACGGGGTCCCGGGTCGGGTGCTAGTCCTTGCGTTGGACCATCTCGGGGGGTGGCTTCGGGAGCTGTTTGACCGCTGTCTTGCGGTCGGGCAGTTCCCGAAGCCCTGGAAGACGGGGCGGCTTTGCCTAATGGCGAAGGATGGCCGCCCTCCGGACTGCACGTCCGCGTACCGCCCCCTAGTATTGCTGGACGACACCGGGAAGGTGCTCGAAAGGATCGTTGCCTCCCGGGTCGTCCGGCACCTAGAGGAAGTGGGGCCAAACCTGTCGGACGCGCAGTTCGGCTTCCGGTCGGGGCGTTCCACGTTGGACGCCCTGACGCTCCTGAAAAAGGTCTCCACGGAGGCGACCTCTCAGGGCGATAGGTTATTGGCGGTGTCTTTAGACATCGCCAACGCCTTCAACAGTCTACCGCATAGCGTTATATGGGAGGCGCTCCGCTTTTTCGGAGTGCCCTCGTATCTGCGGCGGCTGTTGGAGGCGTACCTCGATGGGAGAGAGGTCGCCTTCGTCGACGCCAGCGGTCGGATGGTCCGGCGCAATACGGCGTGAGGGTGATAAGAGGGTACCGAACGGTGTCCTTGGCGGCGGCCATGGTGCTGGCTGGCTCCCTTCCCTGGAAACTGGAGGCGCAAGTGCTGGCCGCCGTTTACGAATATACGGCGGCCAAAAAGCGATCAGGGGAGCCTCCGGCTCCCAGGGAAATAGAGGTGAGAAGAAAAATGGAGAGAGGGTTAAAGATGGAGAGGTGGAAGCAAGACCTGGCGGACGCGCAGTACGGCAGATACACTATCGATGCCGCCCGCCCGGTCCTGCTGGGTTGGTGCAACCGACGATGGGGTTCCCTGACGTTCCGTCTGGTGCAGGTGCTGACCGGGCACGAGTGCTTCGGTTGGTACCTGCACCGAATAGCGCGCAGGGAGCCGACCGCCGTATGCCACGAGTGCGGCGTTGACCCGGACACCGCGCAGCACACGTTGTCTGAGTGTAAAGGCTATAGAGATCTCGTGCCGCCCCAACCATAGCGGAGGACGTACACCGTGGGGTTTTAATCCGTGCGAGTCGGACATAACCCACTCTCTCCCCCTGGGAGGGTGGGTATCCATAAGGGATTTCCCCACGTAAAAAAAAAAGGTTGTTATGCTGACGATACAGTTATCTACGCTTCCGGTTGGCGGTTGGACTTCCTTAGAAAGCGCATCGACAAGGCCGTTCGCACGCTCGGTGAATGGTTTCGTCGATGGCGCATAGAAATTAATCCTGATAAGAGCACCGCGATACTTTTCGATCCTAAAAACGCGTTAATAATCTTCTTAATCTTGGCTATATGGAACCGACATACCTTGGCCGAGGAAGTCAAATATCTCGGTGTTACATTAGATAGACGGTTAAAGTTTAATTCAAATATAGAGAGAGTACGAAACAAAGCCGCTATGGTCTTGGGTCGTTTTCATCCGTTGCTTTGTCATAAGAGTAAGATGTCCCCCAGACACAATCTCACTTTGTATAAGACGAGTATACGTCCCGTGATAATATATATCTGTCCGGTTTTTGCGCATATGTCGAAAGATAATTTTCATAAGTTGCAGGTTCTTCAAAACCACGTTTTACGTAAAGTGACCGATGCCCCGTGGTACATACGGAGAGTCGATCTCCATAGAGATTTGAAGATCCCCTCTATCTGGGCATATGTAAAATCACTTATGATTAGTTATTTGAACCGTGAATTATCCCAGTCCGTTAGTGGTATCCACCGCAAAATTCGAACCTGTACCGAACGCTGCGCATTATGAAAGACGTCCGCGACATATTTTTATCGACCCTCCTGATGAAATAACGGCAGTGAACAATCAGTACTAACCTGTCTCTTCAAACAGAGCGTGCTCACTCCCACACCCGCGTAACCACGGATTACGCCGCCGTGGTCTGGGGGTAAATTTCGCTCCCGCACACCAGACTAGCCCCCTTCGGCAGCGGCTCAAGTCTAGGTCCATTCCCTCGACGTGGAGCCCTTGAGTACGCTGCTCGCGCGATACAATGACATAAAATCTCACATGACTGCGACAACATTACACATATCACCTCCACACACGAGCACGCACATGCCTACACATGGCAGTGGAAGGGTTTTATTTTCCCTTATCGAACTGAGATAGTTTAAAAAAGTTATCCGACACAAAATACATATAAGAGTCGTCGAGGTATGTATACTAGGTAGGTACACATACATGTTTCAATAACTCATAAAGTATGAATATGTAGCTTAGTTTAGGTTAGCTCAGATAGGTCGCAAATTGCATGTATCAGGCAACAGCCAAAGCCACGGTGTGCCTTGCACCCTTGAGCTTGTTGCCCGAATAAAATCGGCTGAGCGCCGCAGCGCTCGCCTTGGTAGTCCGGTGAAGCTTGCGGTGAAGCTTGCTCGGTCAATAGCGTAGTCAGTTCGAAAAAAAAAAACATGTATGCCGATGACATATCTGGGCGCTTTATCACGTGATAAAATCACGTGTTTATCACGTGATATAGCGCTCAGATATGTCATCTCCATACATTTTTTCGTTTTCTATTTGCGTTAGTGATTGTCGATAAGCAACTTGGGTAGGCCCCCTGAATATATAAAAACATAAAAATATACAAGAATTGCTCGTTTAAAGGTATTAGAAGATAGAATATAGATAGATAATATTGAAAAACTCTTAAAAATTATAACAGCGTCGCGCCTGTTAAAAGTTAATAGCAATTTGTGGTGAACGCGCGACAGTTCGTAATATTAGGCGCTTCCCTATTTGTGGGGGGCAATTACAAGTTGCGACCTAAACGGAAAACGGGAAGCTTCCGAGGTCGCCGACCGAAACATGTGTCTACCACTTATAGCACTTTTGCATTATTCTCTGCACCCCAAATATATTTAACAGAAATATTAAATTGTGGAGGATTTTGTTTTTATACATATACAAAAAAACGATATCAACAAATAACAGAGACCATAACTAGTCATTAGTTGTTGTAACACACTTTAGAAATCACAAACGATAGTTAAAAATATAAAAACGATGTTTTCCATCTTATATATAATAATAATTCATCAATAAGAAATAATAATTCATCAAATATCATAATAAACATCAAAACATTTTTCAACGAGTCGATTCTATGACAGTTGAATCAATGTCAAGTGTTTTATATGTTGGTCAATGTTTGTAGTGCCTTTTTGTTTCATTTAGGTTTCAATAATACTTGTACCTATATTAAACAACTATAATACATTACTGTATAATAAAAACTGAAGTCTTAAAGTGAATTTTGTATAAATATAAAAGTATAAAGTTGAAAATGATATTTTATGTATGAAATTAAAAGCGTACCTGAAAACATATATACTAGTTAGTAATTCATAAGATTAGAGCTTTTGATTTAAGAGAATTCAAACGAGCGCATTAAAAATCCCGCTTACATATTAATGCAATCGTATAACATTAAACATAGGGGATACAGAGTAAACGCTTAAGCATTTAACATTTGAAACTCAAAACTGTAAAACTAAAAAGTAACGACGCACGTTATGTAACTTCGAGTCGGTGGCTAACTGCAATAGGCGTTTACTTCGAGCTACGAAAATACATTAAGGAGAAAGATTTCATTGAAGTAATGAAACAATCTAAGGGAAAAGTATTAAAGTTCTTTATTTTGATGTACCAATCCTCACCATTGAGCATTGTTTCTTTCATTTCCAGGAATTGTTTTACATTATAAATCTAACGTCTTCTGATGACTCCCTAGTTTCAATAAAATAATAGTCGTCATGTAAAAAATATCCAGAGAGTTTTTGTGATAACATTGAAATTATGTCTTTACCTATAAAATTGCCGTTCTGCAGTACTGGCCATTTCAAGTCAAAATATTTTTTTTTTGGGTAAAAATTCTAATTTCAATTTATTTTTATTTTAAAAACATGAAATTCTTTTTCCAAAAGTAGTCATTTGTTTATTGATTAGTGTTACATTTTTATCGCATTTCAATCTTTTTTGTCATCATGGATACGTTAAAAATCCGAGTAATTATGGAATATGAGTACCGTCGTGGCAGCAACGCGGCACAAGCGGCACGCAACATCAACGACGTTTACGAAGCTAACACTACAAACCAACGCACCACCTGTTATTGGTTTGCTCGCTTCCGTTCTGGGAATTTCGACCTGAAAAATGAACCTCGCGGTCGTCGAACACTTTGGTCTACAATGACGAATTAAAGGCGATTATGGAAACTGATGATACACAATCTACGGCTGAATTAGCAGCATCTTTCGACGTTAGCGTCAAAATAATATTGGTCCATTTGCGTCAAACTGGCAAGATAAAAAAGCTTGACAAATGGGTGCCCCACGAACTCAATGATCGCCAGCGCGAAGTACGCGTCGAGACGTGCCTTGCACTACTCAACAGACACACATATGAAATAATTTTGAACCGCATTGTTACCTGCGATGTAAAATGTATTCTGTTTGATAACCGCAAGCGCTCAGCAAGTTGGCTGGATCCTGGTTCAGCACCTAAACAATGCCCTAAACGAAAACTTACCACTAGAAAAGTGATGGTCACTGTTTGGTCTAGCGCCGGTGTGATTCATCACAGCTTCTTACCAAACGGGGTGAGCATTACTGCAGATGTGTACTGTGAAGAACTGATCACAATGATGGAAAAGCTGGCACATCTCCAACCAGCATTGGTCAATCGCTCGTCTCCGCTGCTTCTGCACGACAACGCGCAACCTTATACTGCACAGCAGACGGTCACCAAGTTGCAAGAACTGGGGTTGGAAGTTCTTCGTCATCCGCCCTACTCACCAGACCTTGCGCCTATAGACTACTACTTTTTCCCAGAATTTGGAAACTCCTTAGCGGCAAAAAAAATCAATACCCGAGAGGCAGTACAAAATGCCTTTGAAGAATTTATTGCCTCCCGTCCAGCTGATTACTTTAAGAAGGGCATCAATAAACTGCCACTGTATTGGCAAAGATGCATTGATTGCATGGGTGATTACTTCGATTAATACTAATGAATAATACATGATAAATTCGTTTAAATTTTTTCATACAAAAAACGGCAATTTCATAGGTAAAGACCTAATATTAAGATTTCATCAGAAATTCTTCTTGTAATTTTAACTTAACCGTATTAATATTATAAAACTAGAAAGTTTATGCCGATAGATGGACGCTTATTACTTTTTAACGCTAATACTACTGAACATATTATTGTCAAACTGTAATTTAAAATCGGATTTTTAACGTTAGCCCAAACGGTCTGTTCCACGCGGACGAAGTCGCAGGCGAAAGCTAATCATTTATAAAGAATTTTACTCTTATTTACTATTGCCTCGAGAAAATAATTGTTTTTATTCGTATTCCTCGAATATTTTTTACAAAATTGATTATTTTGAATACTTACTTTATATGAACTATTTTGTCGATTATTATACATGCCTACTCTACCAAGCTCGTATGGTTTCGTAGATGAATGTACATCTGATTCGTCTCGCACCATATCGCTGGTTTTTCGACGCTAATTACTAGCGACCGACTCGCTGTTATGACCCGAGTTAGTTTTACAAAGCCAACCATGTTTGTGGAATATCCCTCCATTGGAGTCTAACGTCCGTATCTTCACGTATTGTATACATGTATACACACAGCTCATAGAAATATGTTATTATAATTTAACGTTCAAATATCATACTAAACATTGAAGTGATATAATCAGAACTTGTTACCAAGGTAAGCTGCCGTAAAACATTTACAGATATTTCATGAAGGAAATCAAGTAACCTAAGTATAATAATTTTATACTTATGTAGCGAACAACACATTATACCTTATAATAAATACTAACGGTGTTATATAATGTTTTTCATGTTAATTTTATACTTTATACCCAAGTCATTATACCCGCCACCAGAGCACTAACGTCGATTTAAAACATAACTCGCTGTAATAAACTATTACTACATACAATCTGTACAAAAATGCAGTACCTACTTTCGATTCCTAAAGAAACGGTAGTCCGGTGAAGCTGTAAGGCCAATAGCGAAGTCAGTTCAAAAAAAATTTTTTTTTTTTCAAAAAAAATATCTAGAGATTTAAATTTAGATTTCTCTACCGTATAATTATGTTAAATCTTTTTAGACAATTATCAACAACAATGTTACATCTAATCAGATGCACGACATAGTAACAAATAAAAGATATTTTAATACAAAATGCAATTAATGTTATAATACAAGAATATCTTTTTTACTTAAAATATTTTTTTCAAAACAATATTTGTATGGGCGAACTTTAAAAGCAAATTGGGAGATATTTATAAATCTAACGTGTCTGTAGTTTTAGATTTTTATGAAAAAAATTGTTATCGGTGCCTAGGAATAAGTAATATAATACATTTAGATGATTTTTTAAATGTCTGTCTGTCTGTTCATTCGGATACGAAGCACTACTAGAGTACTGCGTTCATGATGAAACCTCATAGACCCGCAACCTCAGGAAAATTATATCCTTGAGTAACATTTAGCTCTTGTTTCATTAAACTTGCTACGCTCTATAAAGTTATTGTAATTTGAATGACGGCTCGAGTTAAGTACGAGAGAAGAATATGTAAGTAAATGCAATTCAACCTTTTATAAAAACCAGGTTATTGTACATACGTAAGACACAGCATAAGAAAGATGTTTTTTGCATTAAGTTCCACCCAGACAGAGTCGGGAGCACAGATAGTATAAAATAAACTCGCTTTGCGCCTCTATTTAGTGTTCTCTTAGTTCTTGTAAGCTACGATTTTGATATAGTTGCCACTATCATTTAAAATATTTCTTCCGGAAGAATTATGTTATACACATATATCCATATATGTATAATAGAGAAAAATCGATGTATCCCAATTAGGTCATAATGAATTATCCGGCGCTTATATTGCTAACGTTGTCTCAACTTTATGACATAGATAAAAGTAACATGCTATAAAATATGTAATATACAACAATAGTATACATCTAAAAAATATCTAATAAGAAATTCCGGATCCTCGCGATTTTAAAATATTCTTCAGTGGTGTTCCGCTCCTATTGATCTTAGGGTGATGACATATAGCCTACAGCCTTCCTCGATAAATGAGCTATCTAACACTGAAAGATTTTTTAAATCGGACCAATAGTTCCTGAGATTAGCACGTTAAACCTAGTAAACAAACAAACTATCCAGCTTTATAATATTATAGTATAGACAAGCTGTACCCGCGTTTTTTAAAATTGTATTAAAAAATTATAAAATTGTGAGACTATGTACGATTATAGAAATGCTCTTTAAAAACATGTAATGTGTACATCTATGCTTCTATACTAATTTTTTTTTTGTCATTATTATTGGCAATCAATCATATAGATTATTACTGCCATTGCCACGTAGTCAATAATATTACGAGCATCGTGCAATCACTTCAATAATAAGCGTCGTGTCAGTCAATATTCTAACAAGATGGTGGATCCCTTGTTAGAACCTTCCAGGGAGTTTTTGTGGCATCTCAGAATTTCATGCTCCGTGGTATTATTTTCCATTCACTTCACTTATGCACAATAAACTAACTATATTACGCAAAACACCACCAAATTTACAAAATATAGAGTCAAATAACACAAGATTATGAATAAAATATAAAATCCCCTACATGACACACTGAGATCTCGCCAAAAACTCCCTATACTAATATTATAAAGCTGAAGAGTTTGTTTGTTTGTTTGGTTGAACGCGCTAATCTCAAGAACTACCGGTCCGATTTGAAAGTTTCTTTTCGTGTTAGATAGCTCATTTATCGAGGATGGCTATAGGCTACATATCGTCACGTTAAAACTAATAGGAGCTGAGCACTGATGAAGAATGTCTCAAAATCGGGCTATTTTGGAAGCTTCCGCTGCGTGTTAATGTCAGTATTATATGCGTTGCCATGGTAATGCAATAATATTCTGTCGCAAATATTTTCATGGTTTATTTTGTGTTCCTATTCAAAAAGTTTATTCTATGTTACTTTTGTATAAAATATTTAATTATACGTGTTACATTTATATCGCAAACATTTCTAAAGTTTATTTTGTGTAGCAAAAACTTTAGTAGTAATAATATTCGTCCAATAAGACAGCCGAAGGAATTAACCCATACTGCCAATTCTGAAGTTGTATATGTTGGTAGTTATTATGAATTCTTTAGCCAGTTGTCTTTTATGTCAAAGTTAATGAAAAGGTATAAGCGCTAAATGCTCTATATAATATTTCGTAAATTTTTATCTTCTTAATTTTCAAAACCACAGAATTTATGCTACGTGGTATTATTTTTCATTCATGTCACTTATGCACAATAAACGAACCATATTACATAAAACGCCACCAATTTAACACAATATAGAGTCAAGTAACACAAGATTATGAATAAAATATAAAATCCACTGCATGACAGACTGAAATCCCGCCACAAAAAACTTTAATCTACTTTAGTTTTGTTCCCAATTTTTGATTTGTGATATATTACGTATTATAAAAGTAAAGTAAGTATATTTTACATTAAAATAAATACTTTTTGGTGAATAAATATATCTGTGATGCTACAAATATCAAGAGTTTTTTTTTTTTTTTAATTCTGTTGATGTATCTGTTTTTTATTTGTTTCTGGTAATCTCCGAAACGGTTGGACTTATTTGAACTGCTTTTTTCTTAGAAATGACTACGCTATTGATCTAGCAAGGTCTTAACAGCTTCATGGGACTACAAGTAATATTTAAACGGGAATTTTACGGGCAAATAAGTAACTAATTAGCTGTTTTATTTTAAACTAGCGGGTTCAGCAGACGTTACCCGCCCTGATAATAAGACAAACTATACCTAAACCTTGCCCAATAATCATTTTATATAGTGAAAACGACATTAAGATGCGTTCTTGATCTTTTTTTTTTATTGAAGCACGACAAAGTGACTGTACTATGCCTGATGTTAAGCATAGTACAATCCAAAAATATCGGCAACCACCGATAGATAGATTATCCATCGCCTGTCGCCGCTGTATGTCGCCCATACTGGCGAAAGTCACCCGGTACTGGATATGCACCGGCTGATCCCGAAACGCGACACGCAGAAGCGAGTCACTATGACGGGCTTTTTCGCCATGTACATGGTGGTTGCGACCCAGTTGGACTGTAAAACCCTACTACCCCGCTATCGCCATTGCCTCGTTCGTTGATCAGCAGGGTGCACCACGTGCAGGCGAGGTTGGCTTGGGTGTCTCAAGTCTTAAGATGTTACTCGACACCCCTTACACCCCATTATCGCGAATAGATATATAGACAGACGTGGAACAGGATTTTATTTTACACTATAGTTATGAACTGTTATCCGTGCATTCGTCTGTATGAAATTAATCAAAAATATGTTGTTCACTGTAAACATGCGCGTGTGACGTCCGCTGTACTGGACTCCAAGAATAAATATAATTGAAAGTCATATGATACATGTGATTTAAAGTATAGCAAGGTATAATAATAACTTAATTATATCGATTGTTTGATAATGTTTAGCTTAATATTTTCATTACTTTCTTATATAGTGTAAGTGAGCGCTGAGGGTGATATATAGCAGTTTAAAGTGCCAGCTATTTGGCTGATGATAAATCCCATCCCATTCGATACACTATTAGTATTCACATATATAATGTACACGTTACCTGTTACAGTAAATGATGTGCGTGAGATACAAATATTTTTGAAAGAGTATTATTGTAATTTACACTAGATGTGTGATCACAATATTAAATTTATTTAATATATTACAAAAAAATACGTGCGAAGCCGCGGGTAAAGCTAGTTGGATATATAAATACTAACAGTGTGCCAAATGAGGTTTGTCATCAGCAGTATATTTGGAACCTTACCCCATCATATAATTGCCTCAGTGCTCCCTTACACTGTATGTGTAACTAATGAAAATATTTTATAAAGATTTACTTTTACATTACATTTAACATACATTTCTATTGTAATTAAGATTTCGTGACTATAAAAAAATAAAGGCTTGTCTGTTCCGCAAGAAATTGTATTATGGAACTCTTTACGTAACACGTTTATGGTCTAAGATCTTATGAGGAAGACTTCGTCTATCTTCGAAGTTACTAATAATTTTTTTTTTTTTTTTTATAGAAGCACGACAAAGTGATTGCACTAAGCCTGATGTTAAGCATGGTACAATCCAAAAACATCGGCAACCACCGTGAGACAGATTATCCATCGCCGGTCGCCGCTGTCATGCCGGCCATAATGACGAAAGTCGCCCGGTACTGGATATGCACAGGCTGATCCCGAAACGCGACGCGCAGAAGCGAGTCACTATGACGGGCTTTTTCGCCATATGCATGGTGGTAGCGACCCAGTCGGGCTGTAAAACCCTACCACCCCGCTCTCGCCATTGCCTCGTTCGTTGATCAGCAGGGTGCACCACGTGCAGGTGAGGTTGGCTTGGGTGTCTCAAGTCTTAAGATGTTATTCGACACCCCTTACACCCATAATTTAAAATGTCGAATTGTAAACAATAGGCTAATAATTATTTCTCTAATTAAAAATAAAGGATGAGCTGAAATCTTGCTAAATTTCATGCAGACAAAGTCGTGGGTAACAGCTAGTCTAAAATAGAATAACCTCAATTACTCTTTATAAGGTTCACTGTCTACCAGTGAAAGTTCCCTGAAAGTCGATTTAAGCGTTTAGGAGATAGTACTGTGGGCGAAGCCACGGCTAAGAGCTAGTATAAACTAAATTTGTTTGAATTACTTTTTATAAGGTCAGCTATCTGCATATTAAAGTTTCTTGAAGATCGGTCTAACCGTTTTGGAGATAGTACTGCAGGTGAAGCCAGAGGTAACAGCTAGTCTAAATTAAAATAGACTAAATTACCTTTTATGATGTCCGCTATCTTTAGTGAGTTTCGTGAAAATCGGTTCAGCCGTTTCGGAGATTACCCGGAACAAACAGACAGACCGGCAGAAATTTTAAAAATTGCAATTTTGTTATCAGAAGCGTGTATACTTTCATACCCAATCGGTCATTTTTTTTAATTTTGATAGTACATACAGAAACTTCGTTTTTATTATAAGTATATAGATAGATATAGATTACTACTCTTCTCTCGTACTAACAACTTCAGACGTCATTCAAATTACAATGACTTTTGATAGAGTGGACAGATTTTAATGAAACAAATAATTAGTTACTCACGAGCATATATTTTATGATTTTCTTAGTGAGGTTTTATTTTATTGTGAACCCAGTGCTTTAGGAGTAATGCGTGTTCATAGTACAGACAAAAAACCTTTCTAAAAATGATTGAAATGTATTACTTATTCCTAGACACCTGCAACTTCTTTTCTCGAATATCGAAAAAGTAGACACGTTGGATTTACATTCTCATATGTATAAAAAACCTTGACAATTAATATACCTAAACCTTCCTTGTAAATAACTTTATCTACTAGTGTAAACCGCACGAAAATATATTCAGTAGTCTTTGAGTTTATCGTGAACAGACAGACGGACGCGGTAGGGAACTTTGTTTTATACTAGATATTAACATAGATTCGCCGTTCCTATATATATTCCCAGTTTCGCTGTATATTAAATAAACTCTTAATAAAAATACAAAAGGGCAATGGAATCTAAAATAAAAAGTAGCCTACAACCATCCACAAAAAGCACCGTATAGAATGATTTTAGACTTACACCAATACGTTCAGTAGTTTAGATGTGATTTAGCTTCAAGCAATCTGTATTTTCATGATATATATGTCAATTGTGGATTATTTGATAATGAAATATGTTATCTGTAGTTAATTCGATTTAAATACACACACATATATGTAAAGATGATATAACTGTCTACAAATAAAAGGAGAAAATCGTCAATTAGAACAGAAACACGAGAAATAAAAAATGTATAATTGAGTTCATAAACCATTTCATATATGTAGTTTCTCGCTTAGAATAGGTTTCATAACCTTTTAAATATATCATGTGTAGTAAGTAAAATATAAAGTAGTTTAATACGTTTAATACATATACATTTAGGACATATCCAAGAATAGTATTTAATTAGTATTTCCCTTTATATTCTTACATTCAAAGATTATCATCTCATACAAAATGCTCATATGTGTGTAAACACATATATATAAATTAATTCAAGGTAAAAAGAATTACCAAAATTGTTATAAATATATGAGTTTTAAGGAAGAAAGAAATCTTATTATGACGCCTCCTACCCTACTACTTAAGGGTATGAATATAGATTTTGGACTGTGTTCACTAGTCACATGCACCTAAACAAAGTAACAAAAACTTTTTTTTTACTGTCAAAAAGAGTAAAGTGACTACTCTATTTTCCTTGTTATATATGACCAGTGCTATTGTAAATATCACAATTAATATTTTATTTGTGTAGTTGTAAGTAAAAATTAAGTTTAAATCAAACAATCAGATCAACATACAATAAAAATTTTAATGTCCCTTGTTCTTAGCATTACGTTTATTCTTATTTATTTTAATTAAACTATTTGAATCATCATTCAATTGTTGGAAGAAAGCTTTAGAAGTTTTCAGAGATTTATCATTATTAACTTCTACTCCTTTCTTTGTATTTCTATGGTCTGTCACCTTGTCCACATTTCCTTTAGCCCTCTGGAAATTTTTCTTTTTCCGTCTCTCTCTATTCTTATCTGTTTTTGTCCTTTCTTCTTTACTCATGAGATCTCCACGATGCTTCTTTTTAATTTCTTCTGGAGCTAGGAGTGCTGCATCGCTTGTAGCAACTGGAGCCACCTCCTCCATTGATATGGCTGGTGTATTTGTTACAATCTTGACTTCGGCTTGAGCTGCTTTGGGTGTATAATGATAGTGGCATAATGCATCTAATTTGGCAAATAATTGAGACATTGCAGTACGTATTTCCTTATGACTATCTGGTTCCTTTTCTTCTTCTATTTCTCCTGATAAAGCTTGTTTCTGTTTTAAATATTCTGCCTCATACACTTGAGCCAAACTGAGTTTACTTTTTGACTGATCAAGTACTTCCTTTTTGCGAAATGAAAGCTGGTCATCCACAGGTTTTTCTTTCTTCACAACATCATCCCAGGCTTTATCTTTTATTCTACGTTTAATAATGTCTTCTAGAGTCATTGTAGTTTGCTCTGTAATAATTGGTGCAGGACGAGTAGTTAAATCAAAGTCAACAACTTCTTGTAGTAAAGAGTTCTGGGGACGTTTTGAGCTATCAACTTCTCCTTTTAATTGCCAAGGTGCTTCTTTTAATGTTTTCTCCTCTAATCTCACTATTTGCTGTTTAAGTCTTAGTTGTCTTAATTCAAATTCAGATTTATTTTCATCAGTCATTGTAGGGACTGTGTGTTCTTTAGAACTATCAACTGAATCCTCATCATCCGATGATGATGGTTGGGCAAATCTTACTTTTTTGTCTTTCTTATGTCTGTTTTCTTCTTCTTTTTCAATTTCATCACAAGACATGTCTTCATAGTTTTGAACATCATCTTCACTGATATCTCCATTTTCCTGATCTTCATTAGATGCAAAGAAATCTGAATACATCACATCATCATTGTTCTCATCATCATCGTCTTCGTCATCTTCAAACATATTAATAGACTCTTCATCACTGTCATCATCAGCCATTCTCAATTTCCCTGCTTTTTTCTCCTCACTGATCAAGAACTGCTCCATTTCTTGTAATTTAAAAAAATTATCATCAACTATAGAAGGTTTAATTTTTTTGTGCTTAGTTACAGATTGTTTATTTTTACTTTCCTTATTTTCAGGTAGCAATGGAGTTTCAGAGGCTAATTCTTCATCCTCTGATGGAGAATCTTCGTCACCAAGGAAATCGTCAACCGTTTTCGAATCATTTGAAGTCTCTATAGGAAAAATTAAATTATTTTTAGCCGACATACAGTTTGCGACCTCCCATACCAAATTATCCCAACATTCCGTGTTTTGAAGTTCGATTTCTTGCCATATTTGTTCCTCGTCGAAGTCTTCAACTATCAATTCAGATAGAGCGCTTTTCTTATTCTTTTTGCTACTCTTTTCTTGTGCTTTAGTTAAATCATAAATATTTTTAACCAAATTTTTTATATCGTCTTTGATGTCAGTTTGTACTGTTAAAAACTTCACCGGTTTTTCAGTTAGAGTATTAAATTTATTTATAATGTTCTCAATTTCCGTGCAAGCCATTTTTACAATATAATAATATTTTGCACGACTCAAGAAGTATAAACAACCAAATAAAAAACACGAGGTCTCATGAATTTGACGTTACAATGTTTTGACAATTTGAAATCAGAATTTTGACTAACGTCAAGCGTTGAACTTTTTGCAAGGCAAGATTCTGATCTTTCGAGCAGAAATACAAAACTTTTGTAACGTTGCAAATATGATTTCATACGTTTTTGGCGGAAACTCATGTGCTGGATTTTCTATTTTATTCATAATTTTGTATTATTTGAAATTATATTTTATAATCTTGGTGTTTTACGTAATATAGTTTGGTGATGATATACAAGTAAAATGGATAGGAAATAATACCACAGAAACTTTTTACAAAACTCAGTTACGTCGTACATCTACTGAGAGCCGCGGTCTCGTCGCGTCAGTTTAGTACACGAAAGAAAACTCTATTTTTTATTTCGTAGTTCAGTGTACTTTAATATGCACATTTACATACAATCTACCACGGAATAATGACTATAGAGTTTTCTTACATACTATGATAATGATATTTTAAACTGGGCAACATTGCTCGAGTCGTTCATTGTTTTGTGTTCACTATTACTTGCTTTCTACAATTTTTTATTGTAAAAGATGTTTGAGAATTGCAGATAAATTTATTTGTACTTAAGTTGTGAATGCATTAATGAATACTAATTTAATTCTAACAATTTTTATGTTATATGTTGTTCTTGAGGCCTGTTTTGTATCATAATTAGTGTACACTGTACAAGGTAAGTTACTCTCAAGTTTGTCCCTCCTAAGTTCCTAACAGTACAATTACGATCGCGTGTTGTTTTAATGTTTTTCACTCGGATGATCACGATAGACGTTTAGTGAGGGTTTCCATCTTTTTTTTGTATTACAAAATTGCCTACAGGTAAAACGAATCTATTTTTCCAAAAGTGAAAGGTGAGTGTCTATACTCAATATTTTATTGTGGTGGGTTCCAAGACGATCGTTTAGGTGGTAGAGCCACGCCGAAGCTATAACCGGTTTCAGCATGATTAGGTCGGCTCGCCCAGGGTAGTATCACCCTCTCACAGAAAACCGACGTGAAGTAACAGTGCTTGCATCGTTGCCTTTCGTTTGGTCAGTGAGAGCGCCGGAGGCCCACCTTCTTCCCCATCCATTCTTCTCCTTCCCCTTCCCCACCAATACAGGCTGACAGCGCACTTGCAACAACTCTGGTGTTGCTGGTGTCTATGGACGGTGGTGATCACTTAACATCAGGTGACCCACTTGTTCGTTTGCCACCTATGACATAAAAAAAAATGTTAATATTTATGTATATTACATTTATTGATACAACCACTTGCAATGTTGAAATATAACATATTTTTATGAAGTTATTAGTTTGTCACTGGCTATTAGTACTTTAAGTGAATATTGTAGTTCTGTGAACTTTTGGTCATAAAATATACATATATAGTATATGGACACTTCTTCCATGGTCCAGGAAGATCGATTATCTGAAAAAATGTGCTTAATATTTGTGGATATGTAATATGTTAACAGAATATTAAATATCATCAGTGTCCTTACAAAAAAGTTAAATACATATTGAATACTTGCTTTAAAAATTTTGGAACTTTTGTATTAAATGATGACTGCTGCAGAGGCAAGTCCACGTTATTCGTTTCGCAAGTCACACCTAACCAAAGTGCGATAAAGAGCAAGATCGAATTTCCAGTAAGAGTGATGCATTTTTAATACCAAAGTACCGAAACCTTTTTAAAGCAAGTATCTGAATACATATGTAACTGTTTTGTAATAACACCGCATGCCTTAACCCTTATCCCACCTAAGTAGGGTCAGCACAACATGTTTTCCTTTTCCACTCTCCCCTATCAGATGTCATCTCAGTATTCACACTTTATAAACATAACAAGACATCCATTACTTCTACATTTTTCATGGTTTTGACTAGTTGTGTATCACTGAGTAATTGCAAGAGTATACATATTCTATCGATGCAAGAGATGTCACCCACATAATACCAAAGTATTATGTCTATGAATCTAAAAGAGGAAGCTTTGATATTAGATATGTTGATTGATTTTGGTACTAATACTGTAAATGATTCAGTAGTTAGGTATTTCCACAGTTCTATATTATCTTAATTAATGCAAATCAGGTTTAAAGTTAGCATAAATAATGTTTATTAGATTTTTTACTACCATTCTAGAACATAAGTTTTTTATTTTACATCAGTGCACCTTTTAATTTTTTTGTTTTTAGCTACAATGGAAGGTCAAGACCAGTTGGAAATGAAGTTCAGTACTAACAGTGAAGTTGGTGGACTGGAACTATGCATTGTTTGTGGAGACAGAGCTTCTGGTAGACATTATGGAGCTATTAGTTGTGAAGGTATCATTCTAATGTATTCTAGCCACTTTATAATTTCAGAAAGATCAGAAAAACCAGTACCAGTTTTTAGGTAATAAAGTTAAGTTCTACAGCAAAATTCCAAAGCAGATTACAAATTTGCTGGATAGCTTAATCTTGTGTCAAGCTGTTTTTTTTTTTTTTTTGAGGATGGTCTAGGTCTATGGTTGTCTAGATATTTCATATATTTGTTAAAAAGATAAACCACATTGACTTTCATACTGGTTTTTCTCGATGACTGGATTGTTTATTAAAATCCATAAATAGATGTAAAGTTGCTTAGTATTGATATTTCCAAAATGTAATCCAATAATAATTATAACTAAATGTGAAGATAATAGAAAAGTTAAAAATTATAAAGCAAATTGTATTTTTTTATTTTTATAAGTTCAATTCATTTATTCTCAAAATACAAATATTGAAAGATTTTGTTAAAGTCGAGAGGGCTCGAGACAAATCTTAGCCATTTCACTGAGGAGAATGGAGGGATAAAAGTATCCCCAAAAAATCCTCACATAATTAATGAGCGAACCCTTTCCTTCCCTTTGGTGTTTTACTATAATACTGTTGTCTCCAGGATGTAAAGGTTTCTTCAAACGTTCAATAAGAAAGAAACTCGGCTACCAATGCAGAGGGAGTATGAACTGTGAAGTGACCAAGCACCATCGTAACAGATGCCAGTACTGCCGCCTGCAGAAGTGCCTGGCTTGTGGTATGAGGAGCGACTGTGAGTAGAATTATATGATATCCTTTTTTTTACTATTATTAATAATGCATCATTAGCTTTGTTAGTTATTACTTGGTAAACTATGTGCATTTTGCATAATTCTTTTCCCATTTTCTGTTGCAACTCTGTTAAAAATTTGGTCCAATCGAGTAATCTCTATAAGAGTTGTCATATATGTATATATTTAAGAAATATATATATATTTCATTTCGGGGCTTTTGACTCTAGTCATATCAGCCCCATCATAACCTAATTATACTAACGTTAAAGCCTTTCCTAAATCCTCTTTTATAAAATCATCTTTCACTCATTTCACATAACATATTAGCAACCTCACTCAAAGGTTTTGCTAAAATACTATGGAACTTGCCGACATCCAGTTTAAATTGTATTTTTTAATTAAATCTATTCTAACATTATTGTTTTTGCCATATTCCGTCAGAAAATGATGGACATCATCTATAATTCCGCATGTTGTACACAATGGTGAAGAACTTTTTTTCATCAAATATTCAAACTTTTGTGATGGTTTAATGTCCAGAATGTACCCTATGTAATAAAACAACATAGGACCTCTTCATTATTACATTACAAAACCATGGTGTTCAAGGAGGCTGACTTTGTAAAGTCTTGTACCAAATACCCTTGTCTTTAGATCTCTGATCCAGTTTTGTCGTAGGATAATTTATATTTTAATTAATGACCTCAATATTTTAATTACAAATTAAATGATTTTCGTCTGAATATTATTATTAATTGTAAATTAAATTTGTCAAGTAGGACCGACTGTTATAGAGATATCTCATAGAAGAGGTCACGTTTAAATTTTGAATTTATTATTCAAATCCAGTTTATTTTATGCTGCACGTCTTCTGTTAATCTCATCTTAAAATGCATGAAAAGGATAAATTATAAGAAAAAGTAGATGCATTGAAAATGTATTTGATTATATAAAATCATCGCTGTGTTGAACGGTAATTCTTGCACTTTATCCGACAGCGGTCCAGCACGAAAGGAAACCTATAGTGGATAAGGCTAAAGGAGAACCGAGGGAGGGGATGCATGATCGTCAGGCCGCTTACTCCAAGCTGCTAGGACTCACTGCCCAGGGCCAGTCTGCTCAGGTAATGCTAGAGATGCTGATGTAAAAAATCGACTGAGACTGCTATTTACATGACGTACTTTGTGTTATCGAGTTTTTTAAAACTACAAACCACACAGGTTGCATAATATAACGATTTTTTAGGCTTTAAGAGAATTATTTTTGAGGTTATTTTTTAGCCCGAAAATTAGCCGTATCTTTGTCACGTGTAGTTACAAAAGTAGACTAATATTAATGTTTATTCCATAGATAAACCCAAAAGAAGAGCCAAACGACGCTTTCAGCTCCGTGTCTCCGGCAGCGCCCGCCATTAACTTTGCACTCGCCGCTGCAGTCGCTTTCAATAAAGGAAATCCAGGTTAGACATACTAACTAGTAAACTATACTTAGTAATAACTTTACCCTCTAAACTTTTATGAAATGTATGTAATTTTTTTTCAACTGTTAGATATTTGCGTTAATAAATCTCATAATTATTTCTAATAAATCATTTATAATTAGACTTTAGAATTTAGAATGGTGTCCAGTGGTTTTTAATTAGCCTATATTAAGGATCTAAAGTATACTCTTCACATGCCAAATAAATGTATATTATTATCGCTCTTTTTGTTTTTTTTTTTTTAGATGTTAAATACCGTGTTCAATATTGCCAAATAATTAATTAATATTGCCAAATTTTTTATAATTTTATTTTACTTGCAAATTTAAGTGTATCAACACCTATTAAACAAAAAATAAAGAAGATCTATTAACGGATACAAATTTACCGACTGTTTTTTATTTCCGCTTATTTATACAGAGATACAAAAATTACCTTTCAGTCCATACTCAGTGCACGATAACAGTGGAATAGAAATATTTGAATCGGTCTTTCTTCTAGTGTCTCCATATTTAAACCCGGGGAATCCGAGTGACATTGAGGGTGCTCGGAGGCAGCAGCTCATGTTGCAGACTCAGCTCGCAAAGAACCTCTTCAAGATGGGACAATTTGGTAAATATTATTACATATTATTAAGCAAAATCCTCTGTCACGTGTTCACAATAAACTCGAAAAGAGTAGAAAGAAATATGAATGGTTCTGAGTGTTATCATAAAGAAATGATTTTTTTCAAGGCGCTATAAATGAATATCTTCAATCCGCTTACGCTGCGACACCGGCAGAGGTGCTGCACGCGGCGCCCGACACGCACCAAACTGATGGTCAGTATTAGAACATACCAATTAATACTTAAATATTTAAAAAATTAAACTCACTATCTACATTTGGGAGTTCTTACTAAAATATAAATTAACATTACAATAACACAATAAGTCCAACTCAATAGCCGCTTTAATATGATTCAAATGTGGGGCATTTCATGTGAACGGGCAATAAAAAAATGATGAGGTTCTAAAATTCATATGTATTCAATAAAATTCAATTGGGGTGTAAGGGGTGTCGCGTAACATCTTAAGACTTGAGACACCCAAGCCAACCTCACCTGCATGTGGTGCACCCTGCTGAATAACGAACGAGGCAATGGCGATAGCGGGGTGGTAGGGTTTTACAGCCCGACTGGGTCGCAACCACCATGTACATGGCGAAAAAGCCCGTCATAGTGACTCGCTTTTGCGCGTCGCGTTTCGGGATCAGCCTGTGCATATCCAGTACCGGGTGACTTTCGTCATTATGGCCGGCATGACAGCGACGACCGGCGATGGATAATCTGTGTCTCGGTGGTTGCCGATGTTTTTGGATTGTACTATGCTTAACATCAGGCGTAGTGCAGTCATTATGTCGTGCTTCAATAAAAAAAAAAAAAATTGAGCCTGATTGGTCTTCTAGCAGGTATGAATGTGAATGCACAATTTCTTTCTTATATATGATATAAAAATTTTTATTTATGGGCTTCTGAAGAACAGTCATGTTTGGAATTTATATATTTTTTGGAAGTCGTTTTTCGAATTGAACAAGTTCACAATAAAGTATAAAACAAAGCAATTTATATAGAAGTTAATTGATTGTTTGGAAAATAAATCAAAACTTGGAAAAAATATGTAGAAAATCAGAAGTAAAGTTTCAAAACTAAATTTAAGCAACTTGGGCGAACTTTTTTCAGTTTCCTTTTATGTTAAACATTGTTTTAAACACAAAATATAATGGAAGTTTTGAAAATGGGCATTGCTTTGGATAAGGAGATAGATTGAAAAGACAAATTTTGAAAGATCTGAGATGAAGGTTTAGATAAATCTAGTAACATGTTATCAGGGAAGGAGGGAGGATGAGATTAGTTGTAAAAAATGAGTATGTGTAACTGTCACATGTGATTGAAGTAAAATTTGTTATATAAGTTTTGAATTAGCTGATAGATGGTGCTGTAGATAATGAAGCTTTGATTTCATTTATTGCTTACTTATATTGAAATTAGACTGAAGCACAGTCGCGCGTTCATATGTACATAAAGAAAATTATTGTATTATCATTCAATTTAATATTATTATTATTTTCAAAGAGTTTTGGTTGCTTTGATTATAAACTTAATAATTGTTCGTGAATATGTTTGTAAAAACTTAAAAAAACTGAATTTAATAAAAGACCGGTATAATATAAATAGTAGAAATTGTAATAAACTGGTCGTCCCATGTTTCAGACTTAGCAAAACCAGTAATAGTTTCTTAGGTAATAGTGTTAGGTTTTACAATAAAGTCACAAAACATGTTACCGATTTGCCGGATTGTAAATTTAAGCACCACGTCAAGTGGGTTTTAGTGTCATAAGGATATAGTAGAGTGGATCAGTATGTGAATGATAGTGATGTCTGGAATTGACTCCTCTCTGAGCATCCACTATAAGCTATCGTATGATGTATTGGAAATATATGTAAAAAAAATGTACCTAATTGAGTTTCTTGCTGGTTCTTCTCGATGCCTGGGTTGTCTTCCGAACCGGTAGTAGTTATTGACGTTCATAAGCGCCTTATTAGGGCCTAAAGTGAATAGAGTAATTTCGTTTAAAACCGGTCGGTACAGTAACGTGACAGTAAGGGATTCCCGTTGCATTGTAGGCGAGGGCGAGTGCCGGGAGAGCATCCTCGGCAGGGCGGAGTGCGTGCGGCTGCAGGTGTGCGTGCCCCCCCCCCGGGCCCCCACACCTGCGGCTGCACGCGCTGTGTGAGGGGGGCGCGCGGCTCCTCGCAGCGTCAGCGCGGTGGGTGGTGTCGGTGCCCGTCGCAGCCGCGTTGCCGTCAGTACATACCTCTTACACCTAAATTACGACACACTTTGATACTGTGCCCTCCGTCTATTTAGATGTAAGATTATTTTTAACCTTTATGAGAAAACAAATCATAATTCTGTGTTATCTGTTCTGTATTCAGTCAGCTTGTAAGGATCACACTGCTGAACCATATAACTTTTACCAAAGTATAGTACTGGCGTAACCATCCTGCCGACCGAGTATATGGATTATTCCAGGTTTATAGTAACTTTAAAATATTCCTAAATTTTAAGTTTCCACACGACATTTCGACGAAATCGTGGTAGCCTAATGGTTTCGTACAGTGGAATATTATTTCGATGTCCGCACGTTCGAACCCCAGCATGTACCGACGAATTTTTCGTTCATTTACTAATTTACATTGGTAACACTATCGACTGACAGTGAAGAAAAACATCATGAGAAAATCTGAACCTGAAAAATGTTCTTGTAGTGTTACTGTATATGGGAAAAAATATAGAAATGTGGATTCCTCAGAATTTGAAATCGCCAATACATCGTGGGCTGGCGTGGTGATTACGCCTATATCTTCCTTCGGGAAGAAACTTGTCCTGCAGTGGATCTCTTAAAGACCTAAAACCATGACACGAAACTTTCCTACAGAATCATATAACACTGTTACAAATTTGAATCTGTAATCAAGGAAAAATTTGTTGACACGCGTGACAATTCTGATTCAATCTGTATCTATTGAAAAGAAACTTTTCTACTTATGTTTTCAATGCTTACAAACTATTATAGTCCCTATGGCAAACAACAAATATACTGGCCATAGGTAGTCACCATCCTGCAAGCCTTTCACTACACAACTGTTCCCGGAGTGGTACTATAACTAGAATGGATACACCATTTCAGACTTCATATTTTAATTTTATTCCTAGTAGGGAAACTTACAGCTAAACGAAAATTTACACTACATATTTGTACATGATCATAGGCAATTAATTCCAAGTTTCCGCATCTAGCCATAGGAAAAATAAATACAAAAAAGAAATTATAAGTCAATAACCTCGGGATTAAAAAGCCGTTTAATTTTTTTTTATGCCATAGGAAGCAAAGGAACAGGTGGGTCACCTAATGTTAAGTGATCACCACCGTCCATAGACTCCAGCAACACCAAAAGAGTTGCAAGTGCGTTGCCAGCCTGTGTTGGGGGGATAGGAAGGAGGGGGAAGGGGGAAAGAGAGGGAGGGAGGTGAACCTCCGACGCTCAAACCGACCGAACGAAACACAACAATCTAAGCACTGTTACTTCACATTGGTTTTCTGTTGGTCGGGCGGTACTACCTCGGCCGAGCGGACCCATTCATTCTGAAATCAGTAATAGCATGAGTGTGGCTATACCACTTACAATAAGCTTCAGTAAGCTTACGTCAAGTAGATCTACATTCAGATTGGCAACCAATTTATTTATAAACAATATTAGAGAACTGGGTTATAGAGTATGTCTATTAGGTACGATTGGAACATGCAAGTTAATTTTACTGGGTAATTCTGGAGAGTCATTTATGCCAGTGAGTATGCAGGTTATAAATATATCAACTATTTTTCTTCAATCATATAATGGGAGCATATGGAATGGAAACCAAGTCATACCGGAACATGCTATAATGAATATTGTACATCATTTGTGATGACTACAACTAAGTAAAATACTCTGTATTTTCATGTTTAAGTCAGTAAGAGTTAGTATTAATTGACGTTTTGTCTGTCTCCGGTGGCAGGTTTGAGATCCAAGTGAGTCTACTGAAGAAGTGCTGGGCGGAGCTGTTCGTGTTGGGGCTCGCGAAGTACTCGAGTGCGCTCTCCCTGACGAGCGTGCTGCCGCTCCTCGTCAACCATCTCCACTCGGTGCTCAGGGAGAGGCTCAGCTCCGGTGGACTCGACCGATCCATCGACTCACCTCAGCCAGAAGTGAGAATTTATTTCAAGTAACCAACAACACCTCTGGATTTATTTTCTTACCTCATCATTTATGGATTGCTGACTTCAAGGTTTTATTGAAGGAAACACCAATAATCATTCAAGACTGAACTTTTACAAATTTTACAATAGGTAGTATTTTACGAGCAGGTGCAGTGATGCAACGATCTGCTCCGACCATTTCATAATTTCTGTACTTACAACTAGTATGTGGTCTGCGCATAATTACAGCAGCACTTAACCATACATTTACATATTTTACAAAGTATGCAGCATGCGCACCGCCCAAAACCCTAATTATGGCTTCCTGCTATTCTGGGGGACCCCGGAGGAACTTTGAGAACTCAAATGTTTTCGTTCAGATCCAGCTAACAACAGTAAAGATATAATGCATGTACCTCGTGATATTCTTTGCGTTGCAGCTGGCCGCTGAGCTTCCACGGATGTGTTTTTATGTTAGATTCTGAAGATGATATTTATGATGCTGCTGATTGATTCGATTGTTCTTCCGATCCTTTGCTGATTGATATAATCAATCCCGATTTTTCGATGAGAAAAAACAAGGACATTGCTTGACACGTTTTCTTTTTCTATTTTGTTGACGTTCCCGTGCATGACAACCAAAAAGTTGGCGGCTCGATACAGTTTATTAACAAGATCTGAACGTCAATAATCGATTTAAACAAAAAGGTTTCTATTATATACATGGTAACAATACAAAGTATTTTAGTATTTGGTACCTCGCCAATCATTAAAGACTGGATTTTAAGAATTCGGTTTATTAAATTTATTGACCAATACATTCTTGATAGTTTAATGTTTGTCCACAAAAACTTAGATAAGCTAGATTTAATAAAATTCCAACATAATGTAAATACTAGAAACAGTAAAAAATTGGACATTCCATGTTTCAGGCTCAGTGAGGCCAAAAACTGATTTTTTAGGTAATAGTGTTTGTGAGGTTTTATAACAAACTCCTAAAACATATTACCTATTTGCGCTGGCTCTCAAGAACCATGTCAAGCGGGTTTTAACGCCTAAGTGCTATTATACAGTATACCAATGTATGAACGTTGGTGATATCTAGAACGGACTCCTCTCTGTGCATCCACTAATAAAAAAATGTAGAACTGTTTATGTTTTGTAAAAATGTATGACATGGAGATATAAACCAGATCGAGCTTGTTGCTGGTTCTTCTCAATGAGTGTGTTGTTAGTAGGAACCGGTACAATGTACCGGTGGTAGTTTTTGACGTTCATAAGTGCCTTATTAGGGCCTAAACTGAATAAAATATTTTTGATTTTGAATGGCAGCTTTAACGTTCAATTGTATGTATGACTCGTATATATAATAAGCTTACAAGCAAACACGTTTCATTAGACATATTTGACCATCGTGCATTCAAATTCAAAAAAACAATTAAACACGTTTTATATCCATGACCATCTCAACAACAGTTTCTATATTATATTTGAATATTCATTATTTATGTTTACCAACCTGTTCTTTTTTTTCTTCCATGTGGTAATTTTAATTTTCATAATTGAATTCATTTGAACTTTTCGTTTATTGTTTTATATATAGTTGTTTTTTAATCCAATGTTTCTAAATATTTAAACAATTATTATTTCCTTATTATTATTATGATTAGTGCAAGTTAAGTTTCTATGTGATAAAGTGTTTTAGGTCTTCAGTTTAGTTTACTTTTTTTATTATTGTTATTATATTATTATTTTTAGGTGTTGACTGTTGCTTTATCTATGTGTAAATAAATAAATAAATAAGCGCCTTCTCAGGGCCTAAATTGAATAAAGTATTTTTTGATTTTGCATACAATATGTATTCAACGATTAATGTTTGTAGGAGATAGTCACAACCTCAAAACCGAATTGTGCCGCGCCCATCAGTATTTTTATTCGGGTTCATGACTACTCTGAGTAAAACTGTTATTTAAACAGAAACTCTAATAAATAAGATGCAATTATTGTAAAATCTAACCTTACTGGCTCGACATTCCGGTTACCCTTCCACTGTGCTGGTCTGTGTATAGTAATGTGTGTGTAGTGTGTTTGTATATAGTTAGTGTAGAATGGAAGCACAAGCACTGACAAACACAATAATGACAATAGTCTTTGCAATTATTTATATAAAATTGTTCCAACAAAATAGATATTAATACGCTTCGGACGTCACAGCGCTTTAAAACCCGCACAGTAATGTGTTGCATTCGAGACGAAAGTAATACAGGCAGGCAAAAAAGGGGTATTTTTAACCTAATAGTTTTTGTGGCTGTTTAGGGTCACACGCTGACATTCCTTAACAATGTTTGTTGTTTTTGTTGCAGATAACTGTGTCGGACTACACAGATGAGAGGATAGCGGAGATCAGCAGCCTGCTGACACGTCTCCAGCAGTACATCATCAGCATGGAACAGCTGAGGGTCACGGAGAGGGAGCACGCACATCTCAGAGCTTTATGCTTATTCTCACCAGGTATTTATTTATTCATTACCATTCTATTTTCAGATTCGAATACTATAATCAGCATGAGTTGGAAAGAAAATACTCTGAATTCATGATTTAATGGTAGGCTTTGTATATTTGAAAATCTGTCCCTAAACACGTGTAGATGTTTTCCAACAACTGCACTTGAGAACTAGTTCAATATTAGGTTTCTGTGGTCAACCAATATTGTACACAATAACTATTTACAAATCTTCTGTATGCGTATATGTGACTGAATTCCTAAATGGCTGTACAGATTTTGATGCATTTTTTTGTGTGTATTCAGGTAGATACAAGAACGGTTTAGGTTCACAATTGAACCCAGCGGGTGGCACTGTGATTTGATTCCAGAATTTTATATTATTTCTAAGACAGGATGTCTGTCAGGCCCTCTGGTTATATATATATATATATATACATACATATCTTTAATTATATTCACACTTATTATTGCAAAGTCATCATTCAAAAATTATTTTAATCTTGACTTATTATAGTTGATCAGTAATCAAATTGTAAGTAATATTATAAATGGAAGTGTGGGATTGTTTCTTTCGCTTTGATGTCTTACTTTATTCAACAGACCATCATAAAAATTTTGCATACATGTTGTTAAGGTATAGAAAAGGTTATAGATTCTTTTCATCCAAGAAAACAATACCGAGGAGTTAATAAAGTATGTTGTAATGTGAGTAAAACTGCGAACAAAACTAGTATTAATGTAATTATAAAATGTCTGTAGAAATATGAATAGCATAATTATCCGAATAAGTACAAAGAATCAGCCATAAGTGGTTGTTGGTCATTTTTAAAGCATCCAGCCAATAGTAACTGTGTACGGTTAAGATTGGCTAATTATTATGAACCAATAACAGTTAAAATACAATATATAAAATATAATATATATAATAAAACAGTTAAAAATAAATAAAGATAAATTGTTCGCCTTGTATAAAATATATCTGTATTGGATTTACTTTCACACTGGAATGGCGATGTCACTGAGGCATAATCCGAAACTGGCGTCTAATACTATCACTCAAGAAACAACAGAAACCACGACACCTGTCGAAGAAGCTGAATCACTTGGTTTAACAAGTAAAACTAAACGTCCGAGAGGTGGCCCCGCTATGAAGAAGGAATGTCACTCAGATGAAATTGCAGAAATAAAATCATTGGTTTCTGCCATGAAGGCAGATCAAGATTCTTTTCATAGCAAAATCCTTTCAGACATTGATGAATTAAAACAACAATATAGTCTTATTCAGAAAACAAACAAAGATATTGAAAAGGCTATTGAGTTCGTCAATAATGTCTATGATGAAATAAAGTCTACAATCGAAAATATAGAAAAGGAAAGACTGAATAGTAGAAAGTATATAGAAAATTTGGAAAAGAAAATTGAAGACTTGGAACTAGGACGCCGTGCTTCAAGTTTTGAAATAAGAAACTTACCAATACCTAAAAAAGAAACACACAACGATTTGGTTGAAACGGTGATTAAAGTAGCTAAAACGGTAAATATTGACATTCAAACTGGACATATTAGAGATATTTATCGTACCTTTAATAAACAAGGTACTACGAGAACTGTTGCAGTAGAATTGAACTCAGTTCCATTAAAAAACGACTTGCTCCTTGCTGTACGAACGTTCAATAAATCACGCAACTATGCCAATAAGCTTAACACAAAGCACATTGGCCTCTCCGGCGAAAATAATCCTATATATGTAGATGAACGCTTACCTGGCAGAACTCGTAAACTGTTTTTCTTGTCGCGTCATTTTGCGAAGCAAAATAATTACAAATATTGCTGGTCGACTAATGGGCGCATTTATCTTCGGCAAAGTAAAGGTTCGAAAACACAGTTGATAAAATCAGAAGAAGACTTTTGTTTATTGAAAAATCCTATATGACTACCCGGCGATGGCAGTTTTACACTAACGGATACCCTAATTGTGCAGAATTTTAAAGATAAAGTTGTTTTGTTTCGTTTTATAGGTTCGATAAGTTATTTATTATATAAAATTCAAATACATTACATCATCCGTTACTACAGCAATCACACATTCCGTAATGTATATTTCATATTTAATACTCATAGTACCTCATGTTTATCAATAAGTTACTCATTACGTTACATTTCAAAACAATATGTCAAATTTTGTGAAATAGCCGCTTTCTTACTTTAATGGCATCTATTAATTATATCGCTAATGACCTTGACGAATTATCAGTTTCAAGGTCATTCAAGTGTTCTCCAACAGACTATAATATATACGTAAAGGATAGTGTCAATTTTTTAACTATCTTCCAGATGAACATTCGTAGTGTAAATAAAAATTTTGATGAAATGATAGCTCTACTGGTAAGTATAAAATTAAACTGTGATGTGATTGTGCTTTCTGAATGCTGAATGAGCAAAACTACGAACCTTCCCCAACTTCCTGGATATAATGCTTTCTCAACCATAAACATTTGTAATCAAAATGATGGTGTTATAGTATATGTAAGGAAACATATCAAATGTTCAGTACAAGAACCAACCTTCATGGAAGCTAACTGTTTGCTATGTAAAATCGATTCCGTGAATTTGGTTATTATCGCCCTTTATAGATCTCCTGCATACAAGAATACTCGTGTATTTCTAAACGGTCTTGAGGATATACTTGCTAAAAATAGCACCTCTTCTAATATAGTAATTGTGGGAGATATAAATATTGATATTACCAAAAGTAATGAGGACACCAATGACTACCTCAATCTAAGTGCTTCGTACGGACTTCTCTCTGCTCATTTTATTGCTACTAGGGAGGATAGTTGTCTGGACCATGTTATTTTAAAATCGAAAAATAAATCTACTACGCTTGTAATTGACACTCACATTACGGACCATCTACCCGTTCTTCTTTCTCTGAATATGTGTGGTAATGAATATAAAACTTCTTCCAATTTTATTTTTACTAATTATCCATATATTCTAAGTGACATAAAAAAATTCGATTTCTCTTATATTCTTTCATGTAGTGATGCTAACTTAGCTGCTAATTACCTAGTTTCGAATTCGTCTTCAATTATATCCATGCACACTAGCACAAAAATTTTGCGCACAGAAAAAGAATAATTAAACCGTGGATTTCTCCCGGACTGCTCCGATGTATAAGAAACCGAGATAGATTGCATATAGAGTCAAGAAAATGTCCAAATAATATTATAATAAAAACATCCTATTTACGCTATCGCAATTTTTGTAATCACCTTTTGAGAAAGTTAAAGACTGAATATGAGAGAACAGAATTCGCCAAGGCCAAACATAATCCTAAAGCTACCTGGGATGTTATAAAAAAGGTCACCAATACTGCACACGATCGAACTCCTCCTCTCGAGCTTCTTAAAAAAAGGCGAAGATCCCATAATTTCCATTAATCTGGTAAATCAATTTTTTGTCAATACTGGAAAAACCTTATTTGATAAATTAAGTTCAACTAGTAACAAGGTACCTAGAATACCAACTATCTCCTCTTCTGTAACCAACTCGTTGGTCATTTTGGGAACTGATGACTATGAGGTTGCCGGGATTATATCTGGACTCCGCAACCATTGCGCTGTTGGTTGTGACTCAATCTCGACATATATCCTTAATGCTGCGTGTGATGTCTTGTGTCCGCTAATTACCCACATATGTAACCTGCCTTTAAGTACTGGTATTTTCCCAAAGGTATTTAAGAGGGCACTTGTTCTTCCTGTTTATAAGAGCGGAGACAGAGATGTAGTCAATAATTATAGGCCTATCTCGAAGAATCGAGAAATCGAGAAAGAAACCTGCTATGTCCAAAATCCTTGAAAAAATCTTGTGTAATGCCTTAGTGAAATTTCTTACGAAATATAACATTATATCTGATAATCAGTTTGGCTTTAGAACTTCGAAATGTACAGAAGATGCAGTTGTTGGGTTTATAGATATTGTGACTAAAAAACTAGATGAGAAATATAAATGCCTAGGTATATTTTTGGATATTTCAAAGGCTTTTGATTCTGTAGATATCCCTACTCTGTTATATAAGATGGAAAAGATAGGTGTGCGTGGAAATACCCTTAGTATTTTCAGGGACTATCTTGCGGATCGAACTCAAAGAGTTGTTATTGATAAATACAAAAGCTCTGAAGAGCACATCTCGTTTGGAGTTCCCTAGGGTAGCATCCTGGGTCCTATACTTTTTTAATTTATATTAATGATCTGTGCCGGTTAAAAGTTCCAAATTGTCATATATTCACGTTTGCAGATGATACTGCTTTGTTAGTCTATGGAACTTCTTGGTCCCAAGCGTCAAATAATGCAGAGTCTGTCCTTAAACTTGTCATGGCTTTCAGAAAATTCACTTATGCTAAATGTTAGTAAGACTAAATATGTAGCCTTCAACTTGAGTTCCCTAACCCGTCCTCTTGAAAATTCGCTATGTATTAAAAGTCACACGTGCTCATTAGGAACTATATGCAGTTGTCCAGCATTGGAAAGGACAAACGTGATAAAATATTTAGGAGTTCATGTTGATGAATTCCTAAGATGGAACCCTCAAATAATTGCTTTGGTCAATCGAATGCGGAAATTAATATACATATTCAAAAAACCAAGAGACTCCGCTGATTACCAAACTCTCAAGACTGTTTACTTTTCGTTATGCCAGTCACTGTTATCATACTGCATTCCAGTTTGGGGTGGTGCTTCAAAGTCTAAATTTATTGCACTAGAAAGAGCTCAAAGAGCTGTTCTAAAAGTAATGTTATCTAGACCAAGACTTTATCCAACTAAAAAACTATATTCAGAGTGCCAAGTCCTATCGGTTAGACAGCTTTTTATACTTAAAGCTACCATCCGCAAGCATTCAACACTGACAGTAGACTCTGTAAACGATTTAAATCATCGATGTAAAACTGTATCTTTAGTCCCAAAGCACCGAACAACTTGCGCTGAAAAACAATATTATATACTGAGTTCTAGACTGATTAACAAGATTGACAGATTGTTAGATATTACACATTTAAACAAGCATAGATGTAAAATGAAGATTGAATCTTGGCTTCAAAACTTAGATTACGATGAAACGGAAAAAATATTACTGGCAGATATATAAAGAGTAGTAACTGTCAAGACTTAATTTCTCACACAAGTATCATTAATTAGGAATCATTAGTTTGAATGATTTGATGGAATGATTATTTTATAGAATAAGAACTCTTTTACATAATTTAACATAAAATATATTTTAGCACTAATTGTTAAGTATATTTAGATTGTTTTTAACATGCATTTGTTTTTGTATATAGCTTTTTAAAATATTTTATCCACTGCGGTTGTGTAACGTGACCATGAATAGTGTCATAATGTATACTGCCACCTGAGATACAGGATTACCTAGTTTAGGTGGCAGCGGTCATATGTAGAATCCATCAATGTTTTATCTACCTTTTGATAGTTTTTGCGATTCATAATTCTAGTTTGATAAGTTACATAATATTTTTTTTTGTAATTTTTATGATTTATTGTGTATTGATGTTAGCATATTGTATTTTATTATATTTACTTTAATAATCTAGTATTACTTGTAAAATAATAAAACAGCACCGTATTGTATTGTATCGCATACTTTTAAATGTAAAGATGTATGTTTATGAGCAATAAAATAAAATAAGCGTTCATACTAACGGCAATTAATTGTTATGCATATGGATTTATGATGCCATATAATAATTACAAAAAATAATGAAATTATTTGCGAAGTCGTAATCAAAGCTTGTATTATTTAAAGAATGAATTATTGAAATCGGTTATGTTGTAGTAGAATTAAAAGCATACAAGAAACAGGCAGAGAAACTTTGTATTGTATATGAAAGATATATATGAATACAAAGTATTCGCAAAATTTCTTTACATAGACAGTTTTATATATACTAGAGTAGCCCGATGAAGCTGCAAATGCCTTGCCAAATCAATAGCATAGTCAGTTCGAAAAAAAATTACATACTATATTCGCGAATCCGTACGATTGTATTACATAGAATATTCAAAAACATTATTAATAATTTTACAAAGCCCCATCAAAATCTATCGAGAAATTTATGATATTTTTTACGATTTTCAAAAGTATTTGAAATTGTTATAACTTATTAATATGTTTACTTCCCGTGCGCATAATTTCATAAAAATAGATCCAACCGTTTTCGAGTTAAATCTAAAAATATGCAGACATATATTAATGACTTTATAACAAAAACTCTAAAGAAAAAAATACATGTGCCATCAGAAATATAAATATATGAATGAATGAATGAAATAAACTAATAGTAATTTAGTACAGGACAATAGTGGGTAATGTAGTAGAGCTAATGTAGTTAACTCGTAGGTAGGTGTTTAAAGTGATAAGGCTTATAGAATCTTCGATACAATTCTGTATATATTTTGGTACTCGACTTTTGTTCTTACGATATTTTTTTTTTTTAATCGATGCACGACATAGTGACTGCACTATGCCTGATGTTAAGCATAGTACAATCCAAAAATAATAGCGACCACCGATTGACACACTATCCATCGCCGGTCGCCACTATCATGTCGGCCTGCAAAAAGCTGGATATGCACAGGCTGATCCCGAAACGCGACCCGTAGAAGCGAATCACTATGACGGGCTTTTTCGCCATATGCATGGTGGTTGCGACCCAGTCGGGCTGTAAAACCCTACCATCCCGTTATCGCCATTGCCTCGTTCGTTGTTCAGCAGGGTGCACCACGTGCAGGTGAGGCTGGCTTGGGTGTCTCAAGTCTTAAGATGGTACTCGATACCCCTTACACCCCAAAAATATGTTGGTGGTGATGGGACATATTATTAACTAAGTCTAGAAACCCTCTAGTGAATGGTAAAGCTCTTTTATTGACATCGTGATGACTGCTGTAGCAAGATACTACAAGGGTCATAATGTAATTACAATATCTTTTTTTTACAATTTAAGTACTGATTAACTGGAAAAATCTAGTTTAACAGTATACTGACTAACAAGTACAATATTCGAGTTTTTGTCGGGATTTTAGTTTGTCATGTAGTGGATTTTATATTTTATTCATAATCTTGTGTTATTTGACTTTATATTGTGTAAATTTCGTGGTGTTTTACGTAATATAGTTAGTTTGTTGTGCATAAGTGAAGTGAATGTAAAATAATACCACGGATCATGAAATTCTGATATGCCACAATAACTCCTTGGAAGGTTTTAACAAGGGATCCACCATCGTGTTACGATATTGATTCACCCGATGCTTAATATTGAAATGATCGCACGACGCTTGTGATATTATTGACTACGTGACAATGGCAGTAATAATCGGAAAGATTGATTGCCAAAAATAAAGTTTAAAAAAAAGTACAATATCTTTTACTCTTATTGATATAATTGACAGGAGTGTCGTGCTGTTTTATTATATTTTATCCGGAGTGAAAGTGAGTTTATTCTGTGAACAGATGGAGTACCAGATTTCCTGAGTCGCAAGCTGCAAGAGTACCAGTCGCGAGTGTTGCGCTCGTTGAAGAGTGCGAGTCCGACGGAGGAGGAGCGCGTGTCGCGGTTGGTGCTGCAGCTGGCGCCGCTGCGCGCCTTCACCCCCTCCTTCATCGAGGACGTGTTCTTCGTGGGCTTCCTCGGAGACGTCAGCATCGACGACGCTATACCCTATCTACTCAACGCTGAACGCTAAACACTGAGCGCTGACCACACACGCCCCACCACATCTGGAATACTTGAAAGACCCTATCCTGTTTACTCTTGCCGCGCTTTATTTCTATAAACGATGTTACTATTTGTGGAGACAGAAAAATTATGATTAATACTAAAAGACCCGATGGATGTTGTCATGTCTTGATAATAAAAAAAAAAATCATAAAAATCAACCACGGCTCCACCTACCGAGTCCAATTATGAATCTAAACCATTCTTGAATCCACCTGGACACACAAAATCTTTCATCAAAATTTGTCCAGCTTTTACAAAGAGTTCAGTCACATCCACACTCACAAAAGAATTATATGTTTATGTAAAGATTAATAATTAACTTTAAAGGGTTTTTATTTTTATAAAAAATCTTTATACAAATACTAAATTAAATATATCTTGTGCAACTTTCATCAAACTAAAAGAGGAAAAAATAACAATGATCTTCTCTTTCATTTTCTATTTTACGTCCTACAGAACGCGACATTTCATTTTACGCGTTTGTTGTATCTTTCTTTCTTACGATGGCAACACCAGAGACAATGAAGATTGCACCAAGCAATTAATAGACAAATTTATTTTCTATATCCACACCGAGCTGCCTGCAAAAAAAAAATTACTTATTTGATATATACCTAATTGATTATTGAAACAATACTATTGACCAGATGACCTTACTAATGCTTAGAGTTTTGTACTAATGACTCACTATTGACAGTATTAAATTACTACTGGCTGTCGACTATTGATTGATATTTAATTAAATCTTCTATTAAATTGGCAGATATATTCTATTTTATATATTTTTGTATGCGGTATTTGTTTATTTGCTTATATTATTTTTCACTTTGTGTTGGTCTGAATCAATTAAACTAATAAATATGGCGTCATCAATAATGAAGTCGTACATATAGTAAAAACTGATATATTGGGGCTGCTACAGATAAAGTTCTTAGTATTCCATGTTGTAGGAATACTTGGGAGTGCCCAAAATGTATTTTAATAACTAGCTAGATTCAAAATATATTCTTCAGTAAAGAGCTTTATATGTTGGCCCTTAGGACTCGCAAGTTCTATCAGGAGGTTATATATTCGTTAATAAAATTGGTGCTGATTGTGTGCCTGTCTATTAATTGTCTACAAATATAATTGTTTGAGTTGTTATATTTCAAAACTTACTAAATCCAATTGTAATACTTCATATAACAATTTTTTTTTTAAGATTTTCAGTTTTATAATATCGAGATCGAATTTCAAATTTTGCTGTTTATAAGACTTTTAGTTTTTTTTTTATGATATTCATATCTCACTTGTACAAAATTTTAAGATGTCGAAAAATAACGTGAAATATAAGGAACGGCTAAAATTAATTTAGGTTTGAAATGTAACAACACATTTGTTGTGTTAGTTAATAATATTTAAGTAGTCCGGTGAAGCTGTTAAGACCTTGATGGGTCAATAGCGTAGCCATTTCGGGAAAAAAAAAATTAATAATATTTGTTTAAATAAATATAATTTTATTACATTTTACAGTATTTTCTAAGATTATGTGAATATTTTGGGAGAAATGTTAATTTAAATTAAATTTATATTTTATAGATAAAGATTACATTGTCTTTAAGTGCCTTAATGTTGAGAGAATAATAAATGATAGTAATCATTTTTAAATATGTTAGTTTTGTTTTTTTAATTTTTAACATTTTCAGATTTACCTTGAACAATTATAAATCCTTCATTACATTTGTTTTTTTCACTTAATTATAACGTAGAAAAAGTAAATATCGTTTTAATCTAAAATCTTAACCTGAATATAATTGGTGATGTGATTTATGGTAGTAAACAGACCAACTTATAGGAAGACTGAAATAAGAAGCAAGGTTTGATCCATCCACGTCAATACTACGGTAAACCATGTTTTTATAAGTGGGTCTGTCACATACACGTTTTAATTGTAGGTAAAAAATAACCAACCTCATTTATTACTCGAAGTACCTATTTAAAAGATCTATCGATTTATATCTAATTGATAGTTTATTCACAAGTTATGAGCACATATTTTACTCTGTTTAAACTTTGTATATTTTTACTTTTAATTACATACAATTCCAACAAATAGATAAGATTAACAGAAAAATGTCGAGTGAAGAAAATATATTTATTGTTTACAACAAAACTGACTTCTGCGTTCCGCTAATGTTTGTCGATAAGAGATGGCGCCACACTCGACACAGTTTTTGGGTGTCATATGGCTGCTCATCCGACATTGAGTCCATTCCACTGATGATCATCACAAACTTACCTTCTTCCGTAGGTAAATAAGTTGACTTATACTAACTTAATAGTTTTTACTTCATCAATATTAATTAAAATCTTGATTGACAACGTGACAGTCTCTTTGAAGTGGCAACACATCGCGGTCTGGGATGCACACTAGATGTACAACACCCGCACCAAGAGCCTACATAATTTGGTTTTTGTCATCCTTGACCGAAAGAAGAATGGAAAGCCATTTCTATCTTTTTAACCCCACAAAATCCACGTACTCTCGCAGTTTCATGAGAGCCAGTCAGTGTGCAACAGATTGCCATTTCCGTCATAGGCAGTAGAAGTGCCTTGCGCATCACTCCACCAAGGAGTTTACAAGAACTCCAGCTTCATTCGAACTAACCAGCTGCGTACTATGCCAATTCACGCGGAAACTCTTATGCGCCTCGTACAAAGCGACCACGTCAACCGAGACTGGCTACTTCCTGCTGGGGATACTTTTATCCTTCTAATAAGCCGAACATACTAAAGCCGCTCAGCCTATTCGATGTTGACAACCCTTGGGCGATCGATTTCAAATACCTCGGTATCACTCTAGACAACAAACTTACCCTTAAACCTCACATCCAGTGAGTGCGGAACAAGGCTGCTGATCTTGATCCGCTTGCATATTATGCTCACAAAGGAAAATGTCAATCAGATATAAGTTCATTCTCTATAAGACGTGTTTCCGCCCTGTTGCGCGTTGTTCGGTCATAATTGAGGGGTATAGAATCAAATGCAGCTAAGAGCGTAACCGAGATTTAAGCTGTCTTTGATGTTTGCAGCCGGTTTTAAGATGACTTTGATCCCAATAGAGATTTTTAGACTGATTTTTGTATTACTGTACTGTTTGTGTTGCTGGTTTTGATGTAAAATTATAAGTTAAGGTTGTAGACAATTGACAGACGTTTATTTTTGCATTCACAGTTCATATTTAAAAAAACATGCAACTAGCTGCATTTGATTCTATACCCCTCATATATCAAAAGACAATAACTGTTTTCAAAAAGTTGCAGATTATACAAAATCGTTTCTTACGAGCATATGTCGGTGCCCCATATTATGTTCGATTTTCATGAGAATTAGGAGATTCCTTCGAATCTAGCGTACATCAAATCCCTCACTATTAAATATTTCGACAAGACCATAAACCATCCCAACCCATTAGTGGTATCCGCCGCGAACTACACTCGCAAACCCGCAGCGTACTATTTCAAAAAATGAACGCGAAACATCCTCACTGTTATCCCAGACAATATAACGACAGAGAATAGTTTATGCACCAACGAGTCTCCAAACAAAGCGTGCTCGTGCCCACGCCTGTGAAACTGCCGTTCGATTCCGTGGTCGGATGGCAGTTGGCAGATGGTCGTTATATTCAAGGCTACAGCCTACAACCCAAGCCGAAATACGGCTACTAGTACCCTTGAGCTTGTTGTCAGTGGGTTGAGTGTACTAAACGCTCGCACTAAAAATCCAGTAAAGTTGTGAAAGCCCGCCATTTAGGCCAATACAGAAAACAAAAATAAAGGAGGATTTGTACACTACCTGCCAATGTGTTTCTAAGTCTGTACAAATTGGAGTCAATTCGTTTATTTCTCTCTCTACCTCCTCAAAATAGCACCAGATTAGACCCCCCTCGGCAGTGACTCAAACCTAGGTCTGTTCCCTCGGCGTGGAGCCCTTGAGTACGTTGCTCGCGCGATACAGTGACACAAAATCTTACCGTCACTGCGACAACATTACACATATCACCCCCACACACGTGCACGCATACACGCTTACACATGAAAGTGGAAAGGTTTTATATTTCCCTTATCAAACTGAAATACACACATTAAAAAAGTCTAAGCAACATGCGTGATATTACAAATTTTACCATTTATATTAATTAATTTCTAAGTATTTACTCAAAGAAAGTGCGTAGGTAAGTAAACTTTTTTGTTATTGATGACATACTGGCTGGTTGTAAAAAAAAAATTGATTATGTTTTGTTTTTTCATAAAATTCAAATGACTGCGAATTTGTTTGAATTTAAGTGCGTTTTAATTGCTACGTTTATCTCGACATTTTGGCATTCATAGAAGTGTTATTTGTCGTCTTTGGCAGCGCTACAATAATACAGAAGAACCCGCTGAACAGCGTCCAGGCCGTAAAAGGAGTACAACCACTCGGCAATACCGGTACATACAACTGATTGCAAGACGCCAGCCGATGTTAACCGCTCGAGAGATAAGTTTGAGGCTACAAATTTCAAGTGGTGTTGATGTAAGTCCTCAAACTGTGCGAAATCGACTGCATGAGTATGGCCTACGAGCTCGACGCCCAATCAGGTGCCCACCGATACGTCACGGGAATCGCGCTCGTCGATATGAATGGTGTAGAGAATGCATAACATGGACCCAGGAACAATGGGATAAAATTATGTTTTCCGATGAGTCGCGATTCGGGTTTAAGCCTGATACAAGAAGGGTGCGAGTGTATCGTCGGCCCGGAAATACTGAAAGGCTTAGATGCGTTCAGGAAGTTCATCCATACAGCGGTTCAACAGTTATGTTATGGGCGGGTATTATGAAGAACAGGCGAACTGAGCTTGTTTTGTAAATGGAAACATGAATGCTGAAAATTACATTGAGGATATTCTCAGACCTTATGTCTACCCATTTGCACAAACCTTTGGCTCCGATTTTAGGTTAATGCATGACAATGCGCGTTCACATACAGCTCGGCGAACCAGTGAATACTTTGCAACGGAGAACATCCGGGTATTGCTCTGGCCTGCACAATCGCCAGATCTCAACCCCATCGAGCACGCATGGGTGATGGGGCATGCTCCAGAGACGTGTTTTGAAGGACTTGGACGGAGCGACAACAACCCAACAGCTGAAGGATTTGCTACAATTCCATTGGGAGCGAATACCGCAAGATGACATAAACAGTCTCATTAATTCAATGAATAATCGTTGCTGACAAGTTCTGAATAGCAGAGGAGACCATACTTTGTATTAAATTGTTCTATTTTTTTACAATAAATACATTTTCTTTAGAAATTTCATTTTGTAAAAAAAAAGTTTAGTTTCTTATACATATCTTAGTTTCTATAGTAAATTCTAATATTGTTCATTTCTGTTATTAAAAGAACTTATAAAGACAACAGCTGTTATTTTTACATCACAGAACCCTAAAGATATTATTATAAAAATAAAATACAACGATATAATATGAAGAACCATCCTAAATTTTTTTTTTTAAATTAGTACATGTTGCTTAGACTTTTTTGATGAGTGTAGTTTAGAAAATTATCCGATACGAAATATATATAAGAGTTGTTCAGGTATGTATACTTAGTACACATATATGTTTCAACAACTCATATATGTATGGATAGTTATCTTAGCTCAGATAGGTACCGAACGGTGTCCTCGGCGGCGGCCATGGTGCTGGCTGGTTTCCCTTCCTGGGAGCTGGAGGCGCAAGTGCTGGCCGCCGTCTACGAATATACGGCGGCCAAGAAGCGGTCAGGGGAGCTTCCAGCTCCCAGGGAAATAGAGGAGAGGAGCAAAGTGGAAAGAGGTAGGATGATGGAGAGGTGGAAGCAGGACCTGGCAGACGCGCAGTACGGTAAATATACAATCGAGGCCGTCCGCCCGGTCCTGCTGGATTGGTGCAGCCGAAGATGGGGCTCCCTGACGTTCCGTCTGGTGCAGGTGCTGACCGGGTACGGGTGCTTCGGTTGGTACCTGCACCGGATAGCGCGCAGGGAGCCGACCGCCGCATGCCACGGGTGCGGCGTTGACCCGGACACCGCGCAGCACACATTGTCTGAATGTGCTGCGTGGGAGGAGCAGCGCCGCATTCTGGCTACGGTGGTAGGAGGGAACCTCTCGCTGCCGAGCGTGGTCGCGGCCATGCTCGGTAGCGAGGATGTCTGGAACGCAGTTCCCTCCTTCTGCGAAGAAGTCGTCTCGCAGAAGAAGGCGGCGGAGAGGGCCCGAAGTCTATAGAGATCTCCTGCCGCCCCAACCATAGCGGAAGACATACACCGTGGGGTTTTAGTCTGTGCGAGTCGGACATAACCCACTCTCTCCCCCGGGAGGGTGGGTATACATAAGGGATTTCCCCACGTAAAAAAAAAGGTTAGCTCAGATAAGTCGTGAATTGCATGTATCATGCAACAGCCCAAGCCGAGGTGTGCCATGCAACCTTGAGCTAGTTGTCAGATAAAATCGGCGGAGTGCCTTAAGCGCTCGCCTTAGTAGTCCGGTGAAGCTGTTGAAACCCTGCTAGGTCAAGTGTTCGAAAGTGTCAGTTCGAAAAAAAAAATTTCAAAATAGTTACGTGAAGTCACATTACCACATCCTGCTGAAGTAGTGACGCGATTTTTTTTTCGAACTGACTACGCTGTTAATCTAGCAAGTCTTAACAGCTTTACGGGACTACTTAGTGACGCGACAGCGCTCTTACGTCCTACACTACCGATTAAAATTTGCTTGAGTCAGCATTTTTTTATTCATAACATAACTTGTCTATTAAATTCGTTTTCTTGTAAATTAACAAATTTCTGCTAAATCCATACTCATTTTATGTCTTATTGTTGATTATAAAACCTTTTAAAATGCTAGAAGAATATATGGTGTTTGAAAATAAAAGATTTTTTATTATTTTGGCGAAAAGAAAAATTCCACCCATAATTTTAGAAGATCTGTGCATAGACTATTAGTCGTACAGATAGGTCTGTGCTCCGGTGGGAATATTACCTGTACGATTAATAGTCTGTGAATATTACTATTCTGTGTTGTGAAGTGTTGATTAGAGGTTTCCACTTTGAAAAAACATCAATACTTTTTTAATCCCGATATATCGGACCTGAGTATCGATTAAAAAACATTGATGTTTTGTGAACATCGAGTTCTTTTTGTAACATTATATCACAGAACTGTAGTCATGTGAAAAGTGCTACATATCAAACCATGTTATCTTTTCAGAATAAAAAGATTTGTACATAAAGGTTATCAAAAGAGCTAAATCTATTATTTTTTAGAGTTTATATTTTAATCTTTCATAAAATAATACATGTAAATATTTTTATAATCTATATGTACATATACAAATATTCACTCTGAAAATATAACATTTTTTGAGATATATTTCTTTTACAGGACTTCTCTTTAGACCACTTTTTATGCAAACCATTGAAGATCTTAACAATGTTTATTAAAAAAAGTAAAAGCCATGAAAAAGAAAATCATTCACAATAATTTTCCAGAGCCTGTCAAAAGAACACTGGAAATAGGATAGAATCTATGTCTTTTCTTAAGTTTTATCGTAAAATCTCTGTACATTACTCTTCTTGGAAGGTGCCATGGTACATCTTATCTAACTATTTTTATTATCACAGAAGCACATCGCCAGCCAGCTTATTAGAAACAAAAACGTTCTATAAACAGTTTTGTTTATGTCTATCTCTGCTCCGACCCTTGTGCAGTGTTGCCAACATTAATTTCGATAGGCTTTAGTACAAGTTGGCCAAGATAGCTCGCGCAGCTCGTTTTGCCAAATATTAGGTAAAATTTAAGAGATTATAAAACTTGATATTTTCTGAAATTAATCGGTATCATCGATTTGATGTTTTATAAAAAAACACAGATGCATCGAGTATATCAAATCCTTTTCATAACATTGTATCCATAGATTTATCGTATTGTAAACATCGACGATTTCGATGCATCGATGTCACAGAATCGATGTTTATCGAATATCCCTAGACTGTTGATACAAAATTAATTCTGTTTATTCGATTTTTTATGGGTATCTACACTAACATTTTTTACTTATTCCTTCTTTTATCTTTATAACGTTATTTTTCCAGTGTTATTTGTGAAAAGTTAAAACCCTAGATATGTCTGCAAAGGTAGCAGTTGTTACCGGTGCTAATAAAGGCATCGGATTTGCCATAGTTCGTGGACTTTGCAAACGTTTTGATGGTGTTGTTTATTTAACTTCGCGCGACGTTGAGCGCGGAAACAAAGCAGTCGCAGACTTAAATAAAGAAAATCTTCACCCCAATTACCACCAATTAGACATCACTGATAGAAAAAGTGTTGAAAATTTCCGCGACTATATTAAAAGTAAATACGACGGTATTGATATATTAGTAAATAATGCTGCGATTGCTTTCAAACATAATGCAACAGAACCAGTCTCTGTTCAAGCAGAACAAACGTTATTCGTGAATTACTTCTCCTTGGTATCAACTTGCGAAATTTTGATTCCAATAGTTAAAAATGGCGGGAGAATCGTAAACGTATCCAGTTCTGCCGGACATTTGAGTCGGATTCCAAGTGAGGGTTTACGAAAGAAGTTACGAGATCCAAAACTAACTATACCAGAGTTGTCGCACCTCATGCAGGAGTACATAGAAGCGGCTAAGCAAGGAGTACAGGCTGAGCAATGGGGGAATTCCTCTTATGCGGTATCCAAAGTTGGTGTTACTACACTGACTAAAATTCAACACAGAATGCTCGAGGATAGAGGTAATAATCATCAGCTTTTAATATATAAAGTAGTATAGGCGTTTTTCTTTATATATCTTTAGCATTTGACCACAAACTCACCCAATGTTAAGCCATTTTTTGCATGGTAAAGTGACTGCATATTGCGGTAAAGCCATTTGAATGTATTAACATCATTCACTTTTCTCTCATACTTAAGTTGCGTCATCCTTAAAATTACAATAACTTTTGATAGACCAAATTGACTTTAATGAAACAAAAAGGAAATGTTAATAGAAGATTTTGTTTATGATTTTCTTGATGGGGTTTTTATCATGAACACCGTATTATAACAGTAATGCATGTAGAAGAAACAAAACATAGACAGACATTTCTAAAAATGATTACAAGTATTTTATTGCTTATTCTAAGAAACCTACAACATTTATCTTTTACAAAATCTTAAAAATTATAAACATGTTAAATTTACATTCTTATTATATGTATAGACTAGCCTCTGCCCACGACTTTGTTCATGTGAAATAGTTACTTTGAGCTAACGCTAACACTCAGCGGAAGCTCTCAAGAGGAAATAAATCCAAATTTTGAAACATTCTTCATTGGTGCTCCGCTCCTTTTTTTCTTAGTGTGATGAGCCTATAACCATCCTCGGTAAATTAGCTATATGACACTGAAATAATTTTTCAAATCTGACAAGTAGTTCCTGAGATTACCCCCTACAATGTCACAAACTTTACCTCTTTTATATTGTAATTTCCTATCTAGTTCTTGCCTGTGGTGTAGGTCATGTTACTATCATTTTGACCTTCCTACAGGAACAGTTTTTTTTTTGTGGGTGAATGGTACACAAGTCCTTTTTTGTACCTCTGGTCATTGTGTGCAAAATTTCATGATCTGTTGAATACTTTAGGTGTTGTGTGTAAAGAATAGATAGAGAGACCAATTCTCATTTGTATTATTAATTACGATTATTATTTAATACTTGTCTTAGAATTCATAAATTAGAAAAAAAAATAAAGTATAGAATGCTGATGTTGTTAAATAATGGTTGTTTAATTCTCAGATATTAAAGTAAATGCAGTACACCCCGGATATGTTGACACGGACATGTCATCACATAAAGGGCCATTAACCATTGACGAGGGAGCTTCAGCACCTCTATATTTGGCTCTGGACGCTCCTGACACTGTTAAGGGAGAGTATGTTTGGTTTAACAGCAAAATTGTCAATTGGGATGGTGATTATCCTGGAAATATAAATTAAAAAGGAAATTTTAATGTACTTTTATCAATATTTATAATCTATGTGACTTTATAACTAAACAGAATGTACAAGATGCATAATTCCACATAAATAATATTTTAGAGAAAACTCTACATTTTAAGTACTAGAAATGCATTTATAAAGTAGGTTATGCAGTGCTTATAAAATCTTGAAATATGTTATGTTAATAAATAATATGTTTGTTATATAATATTAGGTTTTTTATTTAATTTTTACTATACACAACAATCAACTGCTAAAAGAAGTATACAAATAGTTTTAAGTTATAAAAAACTTCAAAAATTTCTAAACAACCATACTATATAGACAGTGATAATAAAGTGAAGTATGTAAATGTATGGGAAATTCCATCTATTACTAAGTTTATTCTCTCATATTAACTGAAAGTAATTTTTAGTATATGATGACTTTCAAGCTCTTGCTACATGCAACAGTAAGATTTTTCGATGCATGAACATTTCTTTGACTATAGGCATACACGAAATAAAACAAAATTACAAAAATTTATACATTTGTTGCATATAATAATCTTATCAATGCTAATTTGCGATAGGAAGGACCGAGCGATAACCATGTAAGTCGGAGTGCAACTTTGCATATAAGCGTATTTAGTATGTTTAATTGGGACCAAAATTTAAAGAAAACGGTAGTTTAGAAGAAACATTTTATAGTAAAACAATTTACTATTCTGATCAACAGGACATTTTTTCACTCTTACTTGATTATCACACCATGACTATGTATCCACTTGAGTGATAATAACATGACAGCTTAATGTCTTTTTGTATCTTATTGTAGGGAACAGCAGCTGAGGTAGACACCATATTTTTTTTACAAAATCAGACATTTCAAACAATATGCAATATAAGATCTCGTGAATAATTAAAGATCAAGATTCAGGTCTAGTCCGGTGAAGTTTTTAAAACCTTGCTAGGTCAATAGCATAGACAATTTGAAATAAAAACAAGAATCGGGAATTTAGTTTTTTAAATCTACCCTCCCATTCTTGATAATGTATGTCCGCAAAAACGTTAAAAAATTGGGTAGTCCGGTAAAGCTGTTAAATGACCTTACTAGGTCAATAGCGTAGTCAGTTCGAGAAAAAAAATAATCAAAAAGTGGGATTTGTAATAGACCAGCATGATCTAAATACTAGAAATTGACAAACTGGTTGTCGTATGTTTCAGACTCAGTAAAACTGGAAACAGTTTAAAGGTAACGATAGTGTTAGGTTTTACAACAAAGCATATTATTGATATGTGTTGGACTAACTTTAAGCGAGATGTTGAGCGTTTTGTGCGATTGGTGTTAAAAGGCTATTTTAGGGTGGAACAATAAGTCAACGATGTTTATATTTGACTTCTCTCTGTGCATCCACTAAAAACAATTGTAACGTGTATTGTAATTATATACTTAATAATTAAATAGATACACCCGATCGAGTTTCTTTGCCGGTTCTTTTCGATGGCTATTTCGAACCGGTGCTAGTTTTGACGTTCTTATGCGACTTAATATAGCCTAGATTGAATAAATTAATTTTATTGTTTACGAATGATGCTTTTAATTAAGAAATTGAGTTTCTCACAGTTTCCACATTTTTTTTAGATTTTATCACCTTTGGGGTATATTTCACATTTTTATATGTTTCTTCAAAGTTTTTGATAATATTTAGTTTATCATATAAAGGGAGTGTTTTTATTTTCTTGTTAAGTTTAAATGACCCATTTTCTCTGTTCTTTTGTTTTATCAATAAAATGTACTGCGTAGTACGTGAAACAGTTACGTGGGCAAACTTTTTTTTTTTTCACACTATGCTATTGACCTAGTGAGGTCTTTACAGCTTCGCCGGACTTGGAGTGGGAGAACTGATGCGAGCGTCCTTAAAAAGGAATAATCGCGTATAACGGAGTAGCGTCTTGGAATATAATTTTGAGTTCATTGTTATTAACGACTAAGAAAATTGTAGCCTATAGACTTTATATAACGTCACTGTGGTTTCCCTAAAACTTTTTTTTCGCATTTTGAAACTGTTTTATATGTATGTTACATATGTATATATTTATAAATGAAGATTTTTTCATAAAGATTAAATTAAACTATTTAAATTGATTGCTCGAGAAAACGCTTGGTTTACTGTTCTATATGATTGTATTTCTTCTATGTGAACCGTTAAAATTTTGCGAAATCTTATGTAAAAAAGTAAACTGATTTCTTGTTATGTATTATGATTATTTCAATAAAATAACATTAATTAACCTGATCCATATTTAACGTCCCGAATCTCAATTACACAAAATAATGTATTTTGGCAACACTGACACAACTACTTCCGGTGTTATCATTATTCTTTATAAACGTGATAACGTTTATACATCGATGAACGCTGGCTGCACGCACGAAAAAAAAACTCATTGTCACGTTCCGCCTGCGCCGAGCGTGCAAGCAAGAGCGCGGAACAAGCGATAGAGAGGCGTGATCGGCCCAATCGTTCGGCTTGTATAGCAACTATCTATAATACATATATATGTATATAGAATTTCTCAATTCAATTCATAAAAGTATGCAATTTTTCATGAATATTGTCTTATGACGTTATCACATAAAATTATTGTCCGTAAACCGACTTTACAGATAACCAATTTTTATACTTCTGTAGAAACTGACACAAAATGTTAATTAACGAGCGGTTATGACACGACCTACTGTCTACAGACTATTGGGGTAGGCAACAAACTCCTGGTAGCGTCAAACCTTACGTCGCTGGATCGTCTTGCACTAATAACAGACAAACAACGGAAAAAAATTGATGGTCTAAGACCCAGATCCTGAAGCTAGAGAACAACTCTGTTGAAGCGCTGTCCACAAAACATAAATGTTTCAGCCGTTTCAAAATATTGTTCTGCACGTGATATGTAGTTCATACAGGTGTGATTAGAAACAACTTATTTTTAAATATATCAGTCTTCAACGTAGCGACGAACTTGTCATTATGTGTGTAACGACATAATATAAACATAACTACGCCGTGCGGTGATTTCTTGGGGGTATAATTCCTTACGTTGGCTGCAGCGTAATTTACATATTTTACATGCAGCAATTGGTCCTGGACCATCCATAACCATGATTGGAGAACAAAGACCTAGTATCGAATCGGCCTACACAACCTCTTGTCTTTTAATATTATAAAGCACTGCTAGTGGAGTCCGCCATTATCTGATACGTTTAAAAACTAGAAAATAAATAAAACAAATAATTTCATCCTAATATTTATTACTAAAGTGTTACATATAACTTATTAAAAAAAAATTAGACAAAATCTCTTAATCTACAACTTACAGTGTACATTAATAATATGACACGTAATCTCAAAATATATCTTCATTATGATTTTATACAATGATAATTCTTAATAACATTTGGTATGCGTTTAATTCAATTATTCCCTTAAAAGGAGTTTTAAATTCCAATATTTTTATATTTATCAAGTATAATGATATTCCTTGGTCTAATTTTTTATTTAATTCAAGTGTCATCCACGCTACACAATTTTCCTGTTTATTTTCGTTTAATGAACCAATTTGCTAATTTTAAAATAAGATGTGACCTTTCCTCATGGGAGTAGAAACTTTATTGTAAACCTCCTGCCGCAATAATGACGAAAAACACGATATTGAGATTTCAACTCTCATGTCTTGAAAGTACTTAGATGTTACGCCAATAACTGACACTTGTGTAGTTATTGTTGTTTCATATCATAAAATCTAATATCAACTGTGGCTGACATTTGAAATAAGATGTGAGAATTTAATCAATATGTACAAGTATATACATAAACATATAGTATTCTCAATCAAATCCTGCTATACATATGTATATCATTGATTTTTCGGTGTTTTATTTTCAAAGATAATACAAATCATGGTATCATAATTATCACTTTACCGTTATAAATAACAGCGTTATTTTCATCGGAAAATTTATACCGTTATTGAGATAAAATAATGTAACGTTATAACAGCGTTATTTTTATTTCCAAAATTATAACGTTATTGTGTTATTTAGATATAATAATTTACATCTATTTATAAACAAATTAATACTTGTATCGTATGTTAGTTTGTAACAAATTTAACTTCACTAATTCACATTGAAATGTTTGAGATGACTCTCTGTAAAACTGGCACACACACAATTATTAAGGTCTTGTTTTGCCTTTATATTTTTTTTCCTATAGTCAATTAACATCATTACACTTGACAGTTCGCGTTCTATACATGTAGATTAAATATTAGCACTAAATACATTTTTTGCACCAGCAAATATTATAAAAATATCGACTATTGGTTATTACATTGGAAGGTTAGCAACAACGCTTAGCATTTGTTGAGCTAGTAGCACATTAGGATGTGAGGACTCTATGCAGAGTAAAGATATGGAATACCAACTATAGGCTTCCACTATACTGTAGGACTCTTCAAGAGATGACTAAACTGTGATGCCGATGTAGGCAAATATTACGGCCTACATACATTACAAACCCATCTTAATTTCTTTTGATTTCTCAGACACTTTTAATAGAGGAAGTTCGTTCTTTATACCTTCACTCTTCCCAGTGGAATCATTCAGTCACAGATGACAAAGTTACAGTCAAGTAATACAGTTTTCGTGAACCTTTTTGACCACTCTGAATATAGCTGTAAATTCATGCTTTATTAAACTCAAGAGTTTAATACAAGACAGTATATTTATTTTATTTTTGGCAATCAATATTCTAGTAGATTATTACCGCCATTGTCGAGTATGTAATGATATTACAAATGTCTTGCGATCGTTTCGATCAACTAACAAGATGGTGGCCCGCTTGTTAGAACTTTCCAGGGAGTTTTTGTGGCTTCTTAGAAATCATGTTCCATAGTATTATCTCCTATCTATTTCACTTGTACTTAGTAACCAAAAACGCATATTCGCGTTCGTGTATTAATATCAGATTTTTTTTTCGATTTTTAGAAAATTCCCTAGAATCTAGATGATGTCCAAATGTTCTAAGTAATTGCGTATAAGTGATGCCTGCTCTGTTTTATACATTATCAAATTATGTTTGATTTCCCTTGATTTACACCATCTTAGCGCTATATTATAAAACTAATGTACAAAAAAAAGTATCCATCATTTCTTCAATGAAAATACTTGAAAATAGAATGAATAACCTATAAATACACAACACTGACACCACAGCCATTTGCAATTTAATTAAAATATGTTATTCTTTTGCATTTTTTAACATAATTTATAATTCACTATTTTATATCTTATTTTATTTCAACTGTTTCATTTCTACTTTATGCTATTTGCTTTGAATTTTCATTCCTGATGCAAGTCACTTGACTGTATTCAATTTAAATAAAAATAAATTCGCCATCAAAGGTTCTATCAATCTATGTTAATAAAAGATAAGTTTATACTTTTCAACTGTAACTCGAAAGATTCCATTAAGAAAGCCATACTTAAAATCTACAGAATTTCAAAGAAGTAAACCAATGGAGGAACTGACCTGTTTAATTCGTTTTTGTTTTAATTAGCATTATTATTTATTTAGACAAATACCACAGTAATTTTTATAATGCCATTAGATTAGTAACAATGAGTCAAATACAAAATTGCTTTACAATGATCTTTAATAGCAATATGCCTACTCTACAAGAATGAATTAATAATGTGTGTTAATTTTACAATTTTTTCTCAGTGATTCTTATGTAATACATCAAATAGGTATAATATTTTTATTATAGTTCATATAAAATGTAAATCCATTCAATTCCACATGTTAACATACCACAGATAAATTAGTGATATTTTTCTTTTGTCGTGTTTAGTAAAGTATTTATTTAACCTACATAATAATCCATATTTCTGCGAGATATTTTTTTCAAGTACGTAAGATAAAAATGCCTATTTACCATACACTTCTTTTTATTTATGTCTTTTTTGCGTTCTAACGAAAAGGCAAAGGTATCTAGACCATGCAGCCAAGTCACACATCATTTTATAATAGCTAATTCTGGAGTGTATGGTGATGAATTCAATGTTATAACAAGATGATGACTGCCTTATTCAAACATTACCAAGAGCCTTTACAGCATCTTAGAATTCATGCTCCGTGATATTATTTACCATTCATTTCACTTATGCACAATAACAAAACTATACTCCGTAAAATGCCACCAATATTATAAAATACAGAGTAAAATAACACAGGATTATTAATTAAATATAAAATCCACCATACGACAGACTAAGATCCCGCCCAAAAAGCTCTACTAGAGGTCTATCTCACTCATTAAATGACATAGGGTGATTACATTTCAGTGATGCCATTATTAAAAAATATATAACGCTTCAATAAACACTTAAGTGTATATTATAATACAATTTTGGTGTAACCACAGCTTCAGTCAATACAAATGAGTTTAAAATATTAAATATTTGTTAAACAGATAAGACAAACTTCGATGTAACCTTGTAGGGTAATTTTAACAATGATGAAATCTACCATGAAGGGTTATTTATGAATTATTATGAACCAACGACATTGGAACGGATTATATGGGTCAATACAATTTTATGAGGTACTTTGACCATAATATGTGGGGTCAATGTACTTTCCAAATTATTTTATTAGACCCTGGCACTTATGTATATAATCTTGTCTCTATAAAGTTTGTGACAATTTGCTCAAGGTTACATGAGAGGTCATATTCTTTAGAGAATTAGTATGAATGGTCAAGCGTAAGTTACCATTTATCATTCGCTTAAAATTGTTGTAGGTCAAATCATAATGCTCTGATTTCGATGATGGTTTCTGGTTCTTTTAATTTGTAATTTAATTCATTCGATTGCCCACCGTCATTTATTTCTTTTTCACGTGTTTTTTCTTTGTTTCGTATATGTATATTTAAATAAAATCGTGGCAGAATGTTTGGCGGATACTGTAATTATGGTTAGTGTAAAGTGGTAATAAGGTTTAAATAATTGGTGTGTCAGTGATTATGTTTGTGATTTATTTTATCTTGAACTCACATAAGGGTTACAATGATTTTTTTTTATTTTAGAATATATATATACTATGTGTTTATAATTACTCTCAAAAGTTTAAAAGAGAATATTAAACACAAACTATTATTATTTTTAAAAATGTGTATGGTAACACTATTAATAGCAGCAATTTTTACAGCAACTATTAAGGGGGTAAGGTATGAAAAGATGATCAAAATGGGAAAAAATTGCTAATTATAAAAAAAACAGGCTTGAACTCGCAACTGCATTCAAAACGATGCTTGTTGACGTCGCGATGACGCGTGTCATGTATTAAAGAAACAAAAACCTTCCAACACATGCGACATTTATTTTTATATACACAGTTGCCAGTACTGTGTGATAACTTGGTTTTTATTTTCAAGTCCATAAAAGTTTTTTATCTACTCTAATTGGATGAAAGGGGTCTGTCTGAATTTTTAAGTTACCGACTTAGCCACTTATTTAACTTGCAAGTTTTAAGAAATTACAATTGTTGTGATGTTTTTTGGAGGAGTGGTGTTGTGCGTATAATGTAGACGAAGTCGCGGGTATCAGCTAGTCAAGTTATAAAAATTTAATGTTCAGTTAATTTAAGTTTATGTTTTTTCAATTAAAATGAATACCACAATAAACTATACTTTCGATTGAGGTTATAGTAACTCTTATAAAATTTTTGGTTTGTAAATTAATCTAACAACAAAATATACATTTTTTTAATATGCTTATATGGTCGATAACTGTTTTGTTAACTCTACGTATAATGTAGTTTTATAGCATATTGTTTACTGATGCAATTATATTAATATACAAATAAAACGATTAGTATTGAATATAAATATTATTGCAGGCATTAAATCATTTAGCGACAAGCTAAAATAGTTAAGAGCCCTCATCGGTGGGCTTAAATCACTTTGAGTTCATATTTTTTAATTATTAATCCGTTATCAGTTAATTGAACGTGCCAAAACAAATAATGGCCGACAGGTTTCCGTAGACGATAGTATAATCATAGACCAGAACTCGAATTATTGTATCCCTTAAGCACTTTATTTTCTGCCTAGGTCATATTTCAATATTGTATAGGTCATATGTGTTTCTATATATGTAAAAAAAATACTAATTTACTGACATATTAACAAACGGGTCAAGAAACTGGAACTAGGATCGCAAGAATTTTTGGAAATTCACCCTTAATGTGGTAAAAAAAGGGATGAAAGTTTATATTAAAATCAGTCATTTTCTTTCACTCATTGTGCTTTGCATCTCTATGTATATAATTCTTCTGTCCGTATGTATGTGACAGAACTCCTCCAAAACGGTTGGACAGATCGTGATGAAATTTTTCGTAAGTATTCAAGTGGATTCAAGAATAGTTTACATTCACAATTGGACCCGGTAGGTGGCGCTGACGTTCAATTATAGGATTTTTTTTATTACCGAAGCAGGGCAACTTCCTAATGAACCACTATTATATGTATACAATAAAGAGTCATAAATAAATACTGCATAAAAGCCGCGGGAAATTCCTAGTGTTACAGAGTGTTAATTCCTAATTAAAAGATTTTTTAAGGAAACATTAACTGTGTTAATTTGACTCATAAAAACATGATAAGTAAACGCATGTACAGCATATTTGTGCATATGTGACATAATTTAAACACGGCTCACTATTTAACTGGTGGGGTTTTCTTCGAGGAATTCCACATGAGTGAACGGGAAGTGACCGATCCTGCCGTTTAGCTCACCTTCCCACTGACCATTTTTGTTTGTCTTCGTCACCTGGAATTAAGAAAAAAAATACATCTGATGTGAAACAGACATACAATACATTTTTTACAATATGATTCTGAAATTGCAATAACAATTATAACATTACTAGCCTCTGTCCGCGACTTCGTTCGCGTGGAATAGATACACTAACACGCAGCAGTTCTCATTAGGAAATAACATCCCGATTTTGAAACATCCTTCACCTTTGCTCCACTTCTATTGGTCTTAGCGTGATGATATATAGCCTATAACCATTCTCGATGAATGAGCTATATAACACTGAGAGAATTATTCACATTGAATCAGTAGTTTCCGAGATTACCCCTTACAACGTCACAACATGACAAACTGACAAACTTTACCTCTTTATAATATTAGTATTTAAGTATTTATAACATTATTATAAGTGTAACGTTTTCTTTTATGCTGCACAAATACCTCCTCATGATCCCTAACTCTTTAAAGTATTTAAGCTAATATAAGATTTTAATGATTAAAAAAAATGATTTAATTATGTCCAAGACATTGAAAAGGTCGAATGTATATGATGCAACTAAAAGTTTAAGTTTTGTTGAGACATGTAAGAAGTGATGAAATATACAGGTTTTATACCTATAAAAATTATTCCCTATAAAATACTGCAATATTATATTACCACACTAGCTATGCCCGCGACCTCGTCCGCGTAGAATCTTATGTTAAAAGGTTATAGGGTATATATCATCACGCTAAAACCAATAGGAGCGGAGCACCAATGAAAAATGTTTCAAAATCGGGATTTTTCTTCCTCTTGAGAGCTTACGCTGTGTGCTAGTGGTTAGTTCATAATATAACTACGCGGACGAAGTCGTGGGCGAAGGCTAGTAAAATATAATTAAATAATTTTATAATCTGACCTTAATAATATCGCCTTCTTCGAATTTAAGCGCCGTCTTATCGTAAGCACTCGGTATCCTGGTCTTGGTGACGCGAGCGAAGGCTGGCAGAGTGCGCTGGAATTATTCATATTACAATTACTCATTTTTTTAATGGTGATAAAGTTTTTCTAATGACCCACTGGTTGGCTACCACCCTTGGAAATCTGTCACCAAACGTCTATATGTGTGGTTCCAGTGGCGACACTTAAGCTACATTTAGTTTACTTAATTTAAGTCTTTACCTATGAAATTGCCGTTTTGTATGAAAAAATTTAAACGATTTTTTTCATGTATTTATTATTTGTATTAATCGAAGTAATCACCCATGCAATCAATGCATCTTTTTGTTAACACAGTGGCAGTTTATTGATGCCCTTCTTAAAGAAATCAGCTGGACGGGAGGCAACAAATTCTTCAAAGGCATTTTGTACTGCCTCTCGGGTATTGAATTTTTTTCGCGTCAACGAATTGGTCAAATTCTAGAAAAAGTAGTAATCTGTAGGTGCAAGGCCTGGTGAGTAGGGCGGATGACGGAGAACTTGCAACCCCAGTTCTTGCAACTTGGAGACCGTCTGCTGTACAATATAAGGTCGCGCGTTGTTGTGCATGAGCAGCGGAGACGAGCGATTGACCAATGCTGGTTGGAGATGTGCCAGCTTCTCCTTCATTGTATTCAGTTCTTCAAAGTACACATCTGCAGTAATGTTCACTCGTTTGGTAAGAAGCTGTGATAAATCACACCGGCGCTAGACCACCAAACAGTGACCATCACTTTTCTATGGGTAAGTTTTTGTTTAGGTGCTGAACCAGGATCCAACCAACTTGCTGAGCACTTGCGGTTATCAAACAGAATCCATTTTTCATCGCAGATAGACAATGCGGTTCAAAATTCCTTTATTTGTATGTCTGTTAAGCAGTGCAAGGCACGTCTCGATGCGTATTTCGCGCTGGCGATCATTGAGTTCGTGGGGCACCCATTTCTCATGCATTTTTACCTTGCCAATTTGACGCAAATAGACCAATATTGTTTTGATGCTAACGTCGAAAGCTGCTGCTAATTCACCAGTAGATTATGTATCATCAGCTTCCACAATCGTTTTTAATTAATTTTGTTTCTGACATCTCAGAAGCTTTGGACTCTAAGAGAGAAGTTCATGCTATTTATATGGACTTTCGTAAAGCTTTTGACCTTGTTAATCACGATTGCCTTTTAAAGAAACTTCAAGATTTAGGCATTCACGGTTCATTGTTGAGATGGTGTGAATCCTACCTCAAGAATCGTTCACAATTTGTATCAATTCGCGGGTATAGTTCCCATATTTGTACGGTTCCTTCTGGAGTTCCTCAAGGATCCCACCTTGGTCCACTTTTATTTCTTTTGTTTATTAATGATATTTCGAATGTTATGCAATGCAATTTTAAATTATATGCAGATGATTTGAAGATTTATCGTGTAATTGAGAATTCATCCGATATAAGTATTTTACAATCTGATATTGATAACATTTTTGAATGGTGTTTGGATAACCAAATGGAACTAAATTTAGAAAAATGTTTTCATATCAAATACACTAGGAAAAAAACACCCAGTAATGTATTTTACACTATTGATAGTAGTATCTTAGTGGAAGTCTCTACTATCCGTGATTTAGGAGTTCTAATGGATTCCGCACTATCTTTTCGTCCACATATTAACAATATTATTCATAAATCATCCCATCTGTCAGGTTTTATCTTTAGACAATTAAAAATGTTTCAACAACCAATGCTAACCATTATCATTTTTAATTCAATAGTTCGTAGTATTTTGGAATACTGTAGTCCAGTATGGAACCCTTGTTACCAGGTTCATATAAATAGAATAGAAAGAGTACAAAAACGTTTCGTATATTACCTTTCCTATTACGACAACAAACAACATAACAGTAGCTTAAACTCATACTCCAAACGTTTAGAGCACTATAAAATGAAACCATTACAGACTCGTAGAAAGGTGGCTGATATTATATTTATATTCAAATTGATACATGGCTTCCTAGAATGTTCAGATTTTCTTCAAAGAATACCCCTGAGTGTCCCACGTATAGGAAGTCGTTTATCGAACCGGCAAACATTTCATCTCCCTTTAGCTAAATCTAATGTTGGTCAACATTGCCCTTTATATCGTATGCTTTCATTTTGTAATAGTTTACGTTTTAAATTTGATATATTTTTTAATGTTTCTTTGGCCTCTACTAGAAAAATAATTTATCTAAATGTTTAATTTAATTTAATTTTACTTTTAATTACATATACTATGCTTGTTAATTTATACATGTTGTGTTCACTTTTAATAGAGTTCGTGTACATTTATGTTCACTGAGCTCAGTTTTGTGGACCTTAAATAAATAAATAAATAAATTCGTCATTGTAGACCTAAGTCTTCGGAGACCGCGAGGTTCATTTTTCAGGTCAAAATTCCCAGAACTGAAGCGAGCAAACCAATAACAGGTGGTGCGTTGGTTTGTAGTGTTAGCTTCGTAAACGTCGTTGATGTTGCGTGCCGCTTGTGCCGCGTTGCTGCATCGACGGTACTCATATTCCATAATTACTCGAATATTTAACGTATCCATGATGACAAAAAAGATTGAAATGCGATGAAAATGTAACACTAATCAATAAACAAATGATTATTTTTTTTATCTTTATTTTTGGCAATCAATCTTTCAGATTATTACTGCCATTGTCGAGTAATCAATAATATTACAAGCGTCGTACGATTATTACAATATCAAGCGTCGTGTCAATCAATATTCTAACAAGATGGTGGATCTCTTGTTAGAACCCTCCAGGGAGTTTTTGTGGCACCTCAGAATTTCATGCTCCGTGGTATTATTTTCCATTCACTTCACTTATGCACAAGAAACTAACCATATTACATAAGACACCACCAACTTTACACAATATAGAGTCAAGAAACACAAGATTATGAATAAAATATAAAATCCACTACATGACAGACTGAAATCCCGCCAAAAACTCAAATGACTATTTTTGGAAAAGAATTCCATGTTTTTAAAATAAAATTAATTTGAAATTAGAATTCTTAGCCAAACAAAAATTATTTTGATTTGAAACGGCCAGTACTGCAGAACGGAAATTTCATAGGTAAATACCTATTATAATAAGAATGTAAATAGAATGTATCTGTACTTCTTAAATTTTCGTGAAAAAAAAAGTTTAGAGGTGTCTGACTGAGCATAAGTAATGGAAAACATTTCAATTTCTGTCCGTTTATCTATCTGTATGTTTAAACACGCAAGATTGCTAAAATACTGGGTTCACAATAAAACCACATCAAGGAAATCATAAAGCATATCTCCGAGAATAACTTAGTTTTCTTAGTCCATTAAAATCGGTCCACTCTACTAAAAGTTATTGTAATTTTAACGACGACGAACTTCAGTACGAGGGAAAAGTAGATAATTAAATGGACTTGATACATTCAGATGACTGTATTAATAATTGCTTTTGACATGTTTCCACGCGGACAAAATCGCGGGCACAACTAGTCTTGTTATAAAAATTACCTTCGATACGAAACAAGATTCTGACTATGTGCACTTTAAAATAAAAGATAAAAACAGCAATATGTCACCTGCATGTGAGTGCGTTGCTGCGACTGTTTGTTGGCCAGCGGACTCGCCGCCTCGCCGATGTGGTTCAACGCCTCCGACGGCGGGTACGGTTCACCATTCGGATCTAAAATCTGAAAGCAAAAAAACAACCAAATCACTTTATTCAAAACTAGCCCCTGCCCGCGACTTCGTCCGCGTAGCAATAGTTACTCTGGGGCTATCGCTAACACGCAGCAGAAGCTCTGAAAAGGAAAACAACAACCCGATTGTGAAACATTTTTTATCTGTGCTCCACTCCTATTGGCCTTAGCGTGATGATATATGCATGTAACCATTCATACATAACATAACACTGAAAGAATTATTCAAATCTGACCAGTAGTTCCTGAGATTACACACAAACTTTACCTATTTATAATATTAGTATAGAAGTATAGATAAGCCATGAGAAGGCACCTATGAACGTCAAAACTACCAGCGATTCGGACAATCGATCCCAGGCATTGGTAATTACCAGTAACAAACGCGATCCGATTTATGTTTTTAATATAAACAATACTATGGTGGCTCACACAACGAATTTTATTTTCGAGTCTCTTACAAAAATATGCTAGTTTATCATGTTTTAAGATTCTGCTCTAGAGCGCAACTGAAATTTTTTTTTAAGAAATTGCTCGATTTTTTTTTTAATATCCAGAGTTGGCGAAATTTTTTTTTTCTTTTACTTCACTATTTTTTAACATTACAATGCTTAGTACCCAGATATTTTGAAATCGATACTCTATGTAAATGTCGCTCAAATTTTTTCAAAATTTTTCAATTAGAGAGAGAACTTAGAACTTTTCGGACGGTGTATGCAAATAAATATTAAAGACCTTTCTGTTTATTTTTTAAGTTGGCATACTGAAGAATATAAATAAGGTTACGAAGAAAAATAAAATGATCTGCTTATTTTTGATAACAGTAACAAATGGAGGTCTGGATATGCAGGTCTGATGTTTAAGATGCGCGGTCTTATCCACTGGGATACCATAGCCCTGTAGTGAACCGCTATACGTAAATTCGACTATAGACTACAATTACATCTAGACATGTTAACAACTGTCCAATAAATCAATAAGGTAATGAGAACAGATTAAAAAATACGGTGGTACATGTTAAACTCGATCTTTATGCCACATGTACTATTGATGGTACACGTTAAGCTCGATCTTTAGGCTATGTGTACCACTGATGGTACACGTTAAACTCGACTTTTGGCCATGTGAAATAATTACTTATATATGATGTTGTAATGTAATATTGTATGATAATACATCTAGTTTTTGGCAAAATATCAGATGGTCATAAGGACATATCAGGCAAAAATGGATTGCCACGAAACACGTTAACTAGGTAGGTGTATTTCAATAACAATGTGGAAAAGTGACTCGGTTGGATGTACTAACCCGCTGTACGTAGGGCACCGGGATGGAGCCGGTGAGTCCCTGCATATTGCGCGCCGTCCACCAGTGCTCCTCATCTCGGTTGATCACCATCAAGCGCTCATTACGACGGAACGGTAGATCATCTTGGTCCTGTAATTATGGTATAGCTATCCAATAAATATGAAGGTATAATAGTAAAGTAAAGTAAAAACTCTTTATTTAACAAAAATGATTTACATGGCATAGAAATCAACTGTAGATTTCCACACTAGGAACTGAATCCTGTGTCGTGGGTAATCGACCAAAAATTCACTACAAATTTTATTTCTTGTCAGTGCCGTAAGTGGCTTACTTATTAGACAAATCTATACTAATATTATAAAGCTGAAGAGTTTGTTTGTTTGATTGAACGCGCTAATCTCAAGAACTACCGGTACTATTTCAAAGTTTCTTTTTGTGTTAGATAGCTCATTTATCGAGGATGGCTATAGGCTACATATCATCACGTTAAAACCAATAGGAGCGGAGCACTAATGAAGAATGTCTCAAAATCGGGCTATTTTTAGAGCATCCGCTGCGTGTCAGTGTCAGTATTATATGCGTTGCCATGGTAACATGATAACATTTTATTGGAAATATTACCAGGGTTTATTTTTGTGTTCCTGTTCAAAAGTTTATTCTAAGTTATTTTTAATTCCAATTTTTGATTATACGTAGAACGTTACAATCGCAAACATTTTTGAAGTCTATTTTGTGCTGCTTTTCTAAAAGGTTAGTAATAATAATATTCGTCCATCAATACAGGCGAAGGAATTAATCCATACTGCCAATTATGAAGTTGTCAATATAATAATAAGCGCCAAATCTTCTTTATAATATTTCGTAAATTTTTATATTCCTAATTTTCAAAACCCCAGAATACATGCTCCGTGGTATTATTTTTCATTCATTTCACTTATGTACAATGAAAAAACCATATTACATAAAACGCCACGAATTTAACACAATATAGAGTCAAATAACACAAGATTATGAATAAAATATAAAATCCCCTACATGAGAGATTGAAATCCCGTCAAAAACTCCTCAAAAAGTTTTTTCTACGTTAGTTTTTTTTTGTTTGCGATATATTACGTATTATAAGAAGAAAGTGTGTATATATAATATTAAAATAAATACTTTTTGATGAATTCATATATCTGCAGTGCTACAAAATCAACATTTTTTTTAATTCTGTCGATGTGTCTACTTTTTTATTTGTTCCGGGTAATCTCCGAAACGGCTGAACCTATTTGAACTGTTTTTTTTCTTAGAAATAACTACGCTATTGACCTAGCAAGGTCTTAACAGCTTCAACGGGCTACAAGTAATATTTGAACGGGAATTTTACGGGCAAATAACTATGTTGTGATTAACTGTTATCTGCGCATATATAATAAGTACATATTTCGTATGTGTGAAATTGACCAAAAATATGTTGTTCACTGTAAACATGTGCGTGTGACGTACATAGTACTGGACTCCAAGAATAAATATAATTTAAAAGTCATATGTTTATATGTGATTTAAATTATAGCAAGGTATATTAATATCTTGATTATATCAACAATATGGACATATTATATCTATATAATAAAAGATTTAACACATATTGTTCGATAATGTATAGCTTAATATTTTCATTACTTTCTTATATAGTGTAAGTGAGCACTGAGGGTGATACATAGATAGTAGTTTAAAGTTCCAGCTATGTGGCTTATGATAAATCCTATCCCATTCAATACACTATTAGTATTCACATATATAATATACATGTTACCTGTTACTGTAGATGATGTGCGTGTCATACTTACAAATATTTTTGAAAGAGTATTATTGTTATTTACACATCTAATAACAATTTTAAATTTGTTTAATATATTCAAAAAAAAACGCGTGCGAAGCCGCGGGTAACAGCTAGTAAGATCAATACAATTTTAAACATAGATATATATATCAAACTGTTAATAATACACAATTTAAAACGTAAAATACACGAACACACACGGTATTATATTTAAGCGGGAAGTGAAAAGTATGAGTAGGTTTGCAAATTGATTTTAAAATATATTTATATTCATTTCTTGTGTCTGTTTACGAAAGGATATGCAGAATATTTTTAGTCTCCTCTTATGATAATGACATCGATATTATGAACGAGAATGACAACGTCACTACTGAGACCCTGCTTTCGGGTTTTGTGCTTTTGACAGAACAATTTTCAGGTACCCTCAGCGTGAGGTTTCTCTAAGTCATTCTTTTGGTAGCGTTTGATATGTAATGCCAATATTTGGAATGTTCAACAAAGTGCAAATTATATTTGTACACTATCATAGAAGTATAATACACTGTACATAATATTCCTTGATTTGTACTTAATCATCCAAGTAGTTTGTTACGTACCTTTTTACACAAAATAAGATTTATTATAAACTGACAGTAAGGGTACAGCTCTCTGATAGTTTCCATTTTAGATCCCCGCTCAAAGAAAACAGACTACGCTCGCGTGAAAAAATGATTAATAAAATTATAAGGAAATAGGTGTGTGAATTTTATTTCTATGAATGTTTTATTATTTTCCTTCGTGTGAAAATAAAATAATAAATATTTCTCTCCTTTTTACTGTCTTAGATATTATTTGTACACCAAGATATACTAGAATTTGGATGACACTGCAGTCACTAACCTACTATGTCATACTTAACCCATCGTCTGATTTGTAAGATCCAGATCTCGAATTGGCTGATCATAATTCTAAATATCTAGTTTTTTTTTTTAAATTCAAATTTACACTAGAACATCTTTTATTTTATATATATTTCGTATCTATCTAATACCTTTAAACGAGCAATTCTTGTATATTTTTATATATTCAGGACCTCGGAAACGGCGTCATCTATTTCCGTGAAACTTAGTATGTAGGTAGTTTCGGGGACAATAAATCGATCTAGCTAGATTTTATTATTCATCGAAAACCTTTTAACTGAGCTTTCAGGCAATGAAAAAATATAGCTAGAATATAATGGTAAAGTTCGCCGCCGCTGTCAAAACAAAAATAGCTCAGATGGAAATCGGTTGCTTCCAAAAACCGTGTAACCCCAGTTCGAATCCGAGTGACAGCAGAAGAGATATATGTTTTTATTTTATCAATTTTTTAGGAAAAATATTTTAATTTTATAAGGCAAACCTATCAGTTTATTTTAATTTAAAAATATTTTTAAAGAACCGAGCTAGGCTCAGTCGCCCAGGTAATTTTAATTTATGCAGGAAACAGTTTGTTAACCAGTGCAACATAAAGTCTACAATAAGTTTTATGGAACTTAAACCCTTATGATTTTGGACAGTTCACGGTTTAATTGGTTATCTCTCGGTTTGTATACATTCTTTTTTCCTTATTTCAACTGACAAACGAATTTAAACATTGAAACTAAATCATTTTGTTTACATCTGACTCGCTCGGACTTACTTCCGAGATTATTTATAACCATAAAGAACGTAATGTGATACATTATTATAGTTCAAACGTTTCTCTCTTTAGTAATCGCGTCATCCAGCAATGGAATTTGTAGGCAATGTTTAGAATAATCTAATATTAGAGCAGAAAAAAATTTGACATTGGAATTTTAGCTAAACGTTCACGCAAGGAAAACGTAGAAAAATTGTCTTGCATCGTAAATATCCAGTATTACAGGAGAGAAACTATAACAAATCAATCTAATTTGAAATCTGTACAAGATAATTTAAACAACATTTCTAGGTAATGATCTAAACACTAAAAACGAAGATGCTTTAGAAAATAAAGCTAATACAAAAACATAATCTGTCCTGTCTAATTTTGCGGGCAAAACCTTCCACGAACTGTGGGATTTCTCTGGTTTTACAGTGGTACAACAACAAAAGAAATTGTTTATTGATACTTCGTAATTACAATTATTGGAATCCTTTATTTTATTAGAAAAAAAAAATCTAATTATTTCTTTACTACATACTTTTTTTTTCGAACTGACTACGCTATTGACCTAGCGATGTCTTAACAGCTTCACCGGACCACTAGGGCGAACATTTACGGCACTCCGCAGATTTTATTTGACAACTGGCTCAAGGGTGCACGGCACACCTCGGCTTGGGCTGTTGCCTGACACATGCAATTCGCGACCTATCTGAGCTAACCTAACCTAAGCTAACTATTTATACCTATATGAGTTATTGAAACATACTACATACGAACCCATATAATGGTTCATTTTTTTTCAGTAACTGTGTGTTTTTTTAGTTAGTTTTTGTTACATATCGTATTCTTAAGAAAAGCCTCAATAACTATCAAATATTGTTTTAATCAATTTCTTCATAACTCATGCAATAGAGAGTTAATAGGCAGACTAGTTGATGTGTAATAAATAATATTCCGTAATTTGAAACAAACGACCGAACCAGATTTGTTATTTAGGTAACGAGGCAAGTAATAAATCTATGTATACGTTTTAAAGTCGATTCGTCTAGACGCGTCCGTAACGCGAACTAATAACACGCAGTCTCGAGTATTATCTAGGGTACGTGACCAAAAATAAATGTACCAAATGTCGACTTCAATTAACTGATGACTTGTAAAACGAAAATCATATACAATAGGTAAATTATTAAAGGATATAATAAAGAAGTCAATGACAAAAATACAATTTAATAGTGATTTTGTGTATAAATAAAACAAAACAATTACTTACTTGGCCATCTCTTGATTTTCAGTGTGTTCGTCTTTGGATTTTATGAACTTTTCAATGGGCTATAACTACAACTATAACTTTTCCGCTAATGATAGTCCCAAAAATACGTTACCTTCTTAATCTCACATGAGTTTTCATCTTCCACTCTCCTCTATTGTCTGCCATCTTCGTTTATGGCATTTATACACATAACATTAATCACACACACAATTTGTCCATACATTTTTCGGTTTTCCCTTATGCGTCCGTATTTCAAACACGGACCCAAAAACATTTAAGATATTTAAACGCGACTTCGAAAATTCTTGTTGCAAAAAATGAGAATTACGTTATTTCCCAAAACAATACCAGTCTATTCCATGTATTTTTATTAGTAATCGAGCTAAGATATTCTATTTAATAAATCATATGATCATCATCATCATTACCCTTATCCCACCTAAGTAGGGTCGACACAGCATGTTTTCTTTTTCCACTCTCTCCTATCAAATGTCATCTCAGTAATCACACCTTTTACGCACATATCATTTTTCACACAATCCATCCATACCTTTTTCGGTCTTCCTCTACTCGTATATCCATCCACCATCATACTCAACACTTTTTTAGATATATGGTTTTCATCTCTCCTCATGAAATGCCCATACCATGGTAACCTATTACTCCTCAGCTTCTCTGTCACCGGTGCTATTTTCAAACTTCCTCTAATATACTCATTCTTAATCTTATCCATTCTAGTCACACCACACATCCACCTTAACATTCGCATCTCTGCCACATGTATTTTTCTCTCATCCGTCTCTTTCGTAGCCCAACACTCGGATGCATACAGCATGACAGGTCTTATCATAGTTTGGAATATATCATATCAAAGCATATGATGTATTACTGAAGTCAAAATCCATAAAATCGCTAATTCTGAATTTCCCCAAAAGTTTACAGTACTATTAGAGTATATTACAGATGTAAAGTATTACTTAAAATCACTGCTACATGAGACACCGTAATTAGGGTAAGTTAAATATGATTAAAAAAACTCACTTTGCCAGAGAAATCGAACTTGGCTATGACCAGCTCGAGGACCTGGTGCGGTCTCTGCGGCGGCGGAGCGGCGACCTTCGCGACCGACTGCGGCAGCGGCCGGACCAGCGGCGTCGTGTCCAAATAGTGCAGCCGGTAAAAGGACAGCAGCGCCGTCATGTCCGCGAACACCTGGTCGCCGATACGATACCGGATCGTACCATCGCCGGACACCATGCGATTTATTATGTAGTGCGACACTCTGTCGTCTTCCCTGTCAATGAATCATTTACCAAAGTTAAAATTACATTATATTGCCTTAATGATAAACAAATTGAATCATGCACGTGGAATAGATTTTGAAACATCTTTCATCAGCGCTCCTCTCCTATTCGTTTAGTGTGATGATATAGCCTATAACCTATATCGTTCCTCAATTAATGAGCCTACCTAACACTAAAAATTTTTTAAACAGAACCAGCAGTTTCAGTTATTGGCGCGTTCAAGCAAACAAACTCTTCAGCTTTATAATAATAGGTCTTTACCTATGAAATTGCCGTTCTGCAGTACTGGCCGTTTCAAATCAAAATATTTTTTGTTTGGCTAAGAATTCTAATTTCAAATTAATTTTATTTTAAAAACATGGAACTCTTTTCCAAAAGTAGTCATTTGTTTATTGATTAGTGTTACATTTTCATCGCAATTCAATCTTTTTTGTCATGATGGATACGTTAAATATTCGAGTAATTATGGAATATGAGATTGATGTAGCAGATTTTTTAACGTTATTTTTATGAAAATCACGTC